>PVIU01014793.1:0-50656 GCA_004026605.1 Ondatra zibethicus
GTCCCATGTTAGATATTTTTGCCCTGAGTGACCCAGGTGGCGCATGAGATGCAAGAGGCTGCTCCCTCTTTTCCGCATGTATCCATACTGAAGAGCAGTGTGATACATGTCTGGAGGCTTGGCACTCCCCCTGTGGTGAGAGACTCTTTGGGGCCCAGGGGTGTGGGCTCCATGCTCTCCATCTGGGCTTGGGAGATCCTGTAGCCTGCTAAGAGGTGAGAGGGCTCTTCCCCATTGAGGGATGGGAGGGGACTCCAGGCAGGCTCCTTCAGCAATGTCTGCGAGTTCAGCCTTAGAGCAGAGGACCAACCTTCTGTGGTCGGATGGAGCCTCAGCTTCAGGGATGGAGGTATTTGAAGTCTGGGAATTTTGTTTTCTGGCAACTTCAACTTCCTAATGTGTGGGTGGCCTTCCTATACACTTACACATAAAACACAAGCAACCCTTAGCTCTCTTAAAGGGGCAGGGGAGTGAGGTGAATGGAGCTGCCTGAGAAGTATCTCTTCCTCCTGGAACATTCCATCTAGCGGGGAAGAAGGCGGCAGGAAGCAACGATGGATGGAAGGTCTAGATACTGAGACTGCTCAGGATCTGTGGTTGATGTAGAGGGAGAAATGGGGCCCACTACTCCAGAAAGGAGGATTTGGAGTGTCCTTTTTGCTCTTATTGTTTTGAGGCAAGGTTTTGCTGTGTGTCTCAAACTCACAGCAGTCCTCCTGCCTCAGCCTCTCCATTGCTGAGATTACAGGCATGCACCATCATGTCAGGCTGCAGCATCTTCTTTCACATACCCTCAGAGAGCCCTGAGGTACCCATGTCCCACCAGGATTGGGTGTCTTCTCCTGGGGCCAAGTGTGTCTCAAAGAACTCGTGAGCTGTGGGACTGGCAGCCCCCCCGTCTTCCGATGGGTCTTGCTGCTGTGGGAAACACAGCCCTTTTCTTTCTGATTTTCCACCCGCACTGATAGCAATTGACTGTTGCCCCTTATGATTCCCCGCAGAAATGGGAATAGCAGCCCAGAGTCTTAAAACAATGTCCTTTGATCTGAAAATTCCAGGAAATAAAACACCTTTGCAGTTGTGGCGTCCAGACGGGACCTTGTTTCCAGAGGGCCTGGAGCTGCTCCCTGGACCTGCAGGGCTCAGGTACAGTCTGGCTCCCTCCTGCTTGGTTGCCTGACAGTTAGGGGCGGTGAGTGAGGCATGCCCTTGTGTCAGTGACTCAGTACTCCTAAAAGGACCCGGGACCAAGCAATAGGTTCTATGGTTCTCCTTTCCTCACCTCTGTCATGACTGAGCTACCCTCCCGTCATGGCAGGCATCTGTGTGATATATGAATAGTCTGCCAGAACCAGCCATGCAGGGACAGCTGAGGACCCAGGGTGCAGGAAGTCCAGATGCTGCTCTTGTGCATGGCCAGGAAGAAAGTACCCTGCACCAAGTATCCTGCCCCAGCCTGGCACCTGACCCAATGGCCAGCTGGGTGCATACACTGAGACTTATGGGCTAAATTAGGTCCCTGTCCACTTCCACATACCCAGATTTAACTTCAAAATGTACACAAGTCTTTAAGTCAAAATGAGGTGTACCAATCCAATGTGACTGGTGGTGCCCTTATAAAAGTATGAGACAGACACACCAAGGGACGGGCAAATGAGTACAAGGAGAAGATGGTGTCTACAAGACAAAGAAGGAGGCACCAACCCCAAGATACCGTGGCTGTAGAGTTCTGTCTACAGACAGAAGCTCCATTCTGTTGGCTGGGAGAAGCTGTGGCCGTTCATCTGTGAGGGGCTTCCTCACAGCAGCCACGCTGAGTTCTGGCCAGTGAGGCCTCCCACCACAACTCCTAGACTTATCACAACATAAAACATCCATGGAGACTGTCTGGGTGCTGTAACAAACATGACCCACAGGTATGGCTCTGAGGGGTTGATGATGGTCCTGGTTGGGTGCGTGTTCTCCAGGTGCTATGAGAAGCTGGATGGAACACAGATGATGAAGCCATTCCGTGCGCCTGGCATCCACTCCAGGTCTCCACTGTGGAGCCTGCTGGGTGTGTCCTTTGTAGTCATGGGGACTTGCTCTGAGGACTGTCTCTCTGAGGGTTCAACAAGTGGATTGCCTGTTGGCAGGTAGATTCACATCCTATGCAGTGAGAACAATATCCTCCTAGGCCACATGTGTTCCAAAAGCAGCTATTTTTTTTTTATGGTGCCTCCATGAAGATGCATTTTCTGTCTGTTGCCCTACAACGAAAAGCTTCCAAGTGTACATAGTATTTTCTCATGCCCAAGATTCCTTAGGAACCAAGGCTCTGTAGATCCTGAAAACAGAAACACAGTCCAGTGTCCGGAAGATAGACTTCAGCCACAGAAACTCTGTCATTCAGGGCTCATTTCCATCTCTCTGGGCTAGGCTGAGAAGTGGCTGGGCTGTCGGGCCTCTGTCTGGCATGGGTAGGGACATGTCAAATCCAGTTCTCCAGGTCTCTGCTGGCCTTTTGTGACTAACTGGTGTTGACCAGGCTGCGTTACAACCCTGTGGGTATCTGGAGGGCTTGAAGCCTCCAGACTCTGCATCCCCTCCTGGAACAAGGCAGGGCTGAGTGGGACCCAGACACAGCTGAGCCCAGAAGGCTTAGAAGTAACCATCAAGGTGAAGGCAGAAAAGATGGAGGGCCATGCCATCAGGAGCACCAGCTGGATGGTTGACGTCAGTAGCATATATGGGGACAGGCAGTGTTTGGGCTCATTATGGAAAGAGTACAGGCAACTGACTTTCCACCCACCACCATAAGGGGTCAGTCCCAGGGAGGACCTGCAGCTGGAGAGAGAGGGTAAAGGATGGGCATAGCACCGTACCCTCTGTTCTGTCCTGCCCTAACCCCAACCCTAACTCTAATCCTGTTGGATGTGAACCCTGGCCTGGGGTGGTCTTGGGGAAGGCCTCACTGCATGAGAAGTTCAAGTTGTTACTTAGATTAGAGATCCACCCCACGCCTCCAAGAGTAAAGAGGGCCAGGGCGGCTGTGCTCAGCCCTCACAGTCCAGGGCTCTCAGGACCTAGTGGCTCCTGAAGCTCCAGGCAGGATGCTGTCTAGAGCCTGTGGCTGGTGACTCCATAGTCTGGGACCTCTCTGGCTACCCATCTCTGGAAGCAGAGAGCCTCCTGGCATCCTGGGGGATCCCTGGGGCTTGCCCTTCCCAGCCTGCTTTGTCCCCATGGGCACAGATGTGGACCAAGAACCTCCTTGTGCTCTAGAAAGTATCATGGCATGGCACATAAATGTGGAACTCCTGCTCATGGGGGGGGGCTTTCAGAAGAGTAATTAAACCTCAGGGTCCTCTCCTGGCCTGCAGTGTGTCATAGCCATGGCTGGCTTGTCTGTGTCACGGGAAGAACCCTCTGATCCCAGACACTTGTGCCACAGAGAGGCTATGGCTGTTTTTTTTTTTTTTTTGGCATTTATTTTTTTTCCATACATTGTTTTGTTTTATTTTTCCATTCAAGAACATAATTAAAGAAATAAAATTTTTTTCCTTTCTTCCCCTTCTCCCGGTCCCCTCCCACTACCCCCCCTGCTATGGCTGTTTTGAACAAGGGCTGACGAATGGCAGGCGAGGGGGCAGTTACTCTTTACCCAGGTTATATGGTTCCGAGGTCCTGACTTAGGTGTCCCCCAGCACTGCCAGTCATGGTCAGCCAGGAAACATGCCCTGGGCTGCTCTTTTCCTTCTGGGCCTCCCCTCCTCTCCTCTTTGATTTTGTCCTTTCCGATCAAGCCAGCCTCATGAGGTCTGCTTCAGGCTCCGTTTACAGTGGGACACCGGGCAGCAGTACCATGCCCACAGGCCGCTGTGCCTGCTTCCAGGTGTGCTATCTGCATTGAGGTCCTGGAGCTCACCTATTTATTAGAGCTATCATCTTTCTGTCCCACCCTCTACTAGGAGCTACCATGGGGCTGAGGGACCCTGCCGCTCATTTCTGCATTTTTAGTTCCTCTCTTTGCTTTTCACCATTATTAAATTACTTACAAAACACACTCTTCATAATTTTCACAAAGTAGAAAAGCTGAAATAAAAACAGACTTTGGAGCTACAGAGATTTACCTGTAACCCCCAATAGCTTCTATGCCGTGTGGTGTGACATAAGTCACTTGGCTTCTCTGAGTGTGTGGGTGTGCGTATGTGCACTTGAATGTGGAACAGTGTACAACCTTGGCTGTTGTTTCTCAGGTGCCGCCCATCTTGTCTTTTTGAGAAGGGTCAGAACTGGACATTGGGTTCCCTGGGACTGGAGTTTCAGAGAGTTGTGAAGCTGCCATGTGGATGCTGGGAATCAAACCTGGGGCTTCTGTAAGAACAACGGGTGCTCTTAGCTGCTGCGCCACCTCTCCAGCCCTTTCTGGGCATTTTAGAAGGAAGAAAAATGACCTGCCTGCTGGCACAGCTGCAAGGACTAAATTGGATAATATGTTCGAGGTGCCTGGCCCAGGATGTGGCAATTCAATTGGATGGTTATGGGCATGGCGGACATGCGAGAGGTACTGAGCTAGAAGGGAGCACTGGGGAACTAAGCCCAAGTACTTGGGTTCTATCTGAGTCTTTGGGGAATGCCACCAGGTGAGAGCCGTTAGGCCTTCTGGGTGATTTTTTTTTCTAAGCAGAAACAATGTGTGAGATGGGAGAAAGAACACTCTAGAAAAAGCAAAAGAATCCTGCTCCTACCATGACTGGCACAGGCCAGTGCTTCTGAGCCCGCCCTGCCCCTAACTTCTCCTCTGACCGCTCACACTCTGGCCCACCGAGAGGAAGGCAGGGGTAGTTGTAAAACTCGCTTTTTGGAAAGCTAAGAATTATGGGGAATGACATTAATTTAAAAGCTTTTAAGGAGCCAGTTCACCTGTGAAAGCGCTCCCTGGGCGACGGCCTTCCTGTGCGGAAAGCTGCCCGGCCTTTAAAAGGATTTTAATTAATGTTGCTGAGAAACACACGGATGGCATTTAAGGCTGAAGTGAAGGAGCAAAGGCAACAGCCAGGAATTTTACGGTGTGAAGCTAGTTTTCTTAAAGACGGCTGAACAGATCCCAATGCGTTTAGCCCCTGGCCACAGCCAGGAATAGGCAGGGGATGCTGTTGGCCTCCCACAGCCAGGATTAGGCAGGGGATGCTGCTGGCCTCATCCCCACCCTCAGGATGGAGTGGTTGCCTCCACCAGTTCCTCTGCCATCAGATTTCAGTGGTCTTTTGAGAACTCCTCTTCTTACCTTGCTGGGTGACAACCCTCTCACTGCCTGCCCAGCCTGATGTGACCTGAACTTGAACTCAACTCTCCTTGAACGGATGCCCAAGCTTGAGGGGTGTGTGGGAAAGTGGGTGAAGGCCAACTGGGCAGGTGCCCTGGATTGAGCTGCTTTAGCAGGGAGCCCAGACCGCTGCTGCTGGCTGTCTGGGTTAAAGACGGATGGCACTGTGTGGTCAGACAGTGGTGTCTCCTGAGACAGACATGACAGCTCTGTTTCCTGCTGCCTTGGACCCTCTCACATGAGCACGCTTCATGCAACCTTTCACACTTGGAAGCTCTCTGAAGCCTATACCTCCATCTTCCTAACGTTGTATTTGGATCCCCTTATCCAGCCTTGCTATATGCTGTTCTTGCCTAGCTTGGCTGCCTATCAACAGGCTGCCTGGTATCACAAAGAGGTCAGGAGACCCTGGTGAGTCTGTGTGTATGGTCTGCAGCAGGAACCATCCATGTCTACAGCTCCT
Source organism: Ondatra zibethicus (assembly GCA_004026605.1). Classification (NCBI taxonomy): domain Eukaryota; kingdom Metazoa; phylum Chordata; class Mammalia; order Rodentia; family Cricetidae; genus Ondatra; species Ondatra zibethicus. The sequence continues at coordinate 5,772 of PVIU01014793.1, forward strand.
CAGGCTGACCGGGAGACTGCTGGTCTCTGACCAGGAAAAGGCCTGCGTTTCTGTCCTCTGAATTGGTGCCTCACATTAGTTTTGGACACTCTAGATTTTTCTTTCATGGACGGTCTCCTTCTTATACTGGTAGATATGCTGCCTACTTACAGTCTGGAGAAAGTGTGTGTGTGTGTGAATAGGCAGCGGCCTCCAAACTGTAGTCCTTCTTCCTGCTATGAGGCACTGCTATTGGAGGCTAGTTGCCCAGGGAACCAATAGGTACCCAAAGACCAGGTCTCTGGCACCTGGCACAGGAGCAGGTGGATTCCTTGCTGGGATAGTAACTTCTCACTCCCTCTGCTACTTTGGCCAAGGCTTCCTCGCTTAACATTCCCAAGGCTCCTCCCCCATCTTCTCCTGAAGTCACACCCAGTCCTCTCCAGGCCGGGCCATCTGGGAAGCAGTTTCATGTGGAGCCTCTTTACTTCCCTGGCGTGTCTCACTACAGTGCTGAGGAGAAGGTCCTTTCTCATGGAAGCCTGGCTTTTTATTCAGAAAAAGCTCAAGGTGGGGTGAAGTTTGGAAATGGAGAGTCACCAAGACTTAGAGGGCCACACTTTCCCATCTTACAGCTTAGAAGGGCTGCCTTCAGGGTCAATGTCTCCGCTTGTCTGAGGGGGCGCCAGGTGACTGTGGGGCATGCCTACACCAGCCAAGAAGCGGGGGTGAGGAAGACGGCGGCGCACAGGCCCACTGGCCTCTCTTCCTGTATGTGGATCCGAGTCAACTTGTATGTGGATCCGAGTTACTTGCTGTGTGGTTTGTTCTCCTCATCCCCCCCTTTAAGGAAGTCCTTGCTACTCAGCCACAGTGACCCTAATTAATGTCCTCAGCTGGGACAGTTCTCAGTCAACTTTTGAAATCAACCGAATGAGGAAGAACATGGAGGAAACCCTATTGGCCACATTCAAAGGCTAAATTTGCATTGCAGAAAGTAGATTTGGGAAGAGCAGGCTGGAGTATGAGAGGCAGCTCCTGCCCTCCCAGCTTGGGAGATAGGGAAGGGATTTGGCAAAAAAACCAGTGTATCAAGATGGCAAATAGGATACAGTTCTACCCAAACTCCTATGACAGGGAGTCTTCCAGAGGGGCTTCCAGGTTTCTTTGGAAGGCTTAATGGGATGCAAAAACCTGCTTAGGACCCTCAGTAGACCCCATGATCAGCCTCCAAAATGGTGGAAAAGCCGGAGGATGACTGGATGCGAGGAGGCACCTCTTTGGAGAACTCAGGGCTTGGCAACAGCACTCCTGAGGACACTTGGGAGCCCTGTTTTCTCTGTGATAGTGTGTGGGAGAGATCCAGGGTATGGTCTTCCTCTGAGAAATGCTGTATTCCCAGAATGCTTTGGGGTAGACAAAGAGAACTTGGGCTGTAAGAGACCAGCTTGAGGCCAAATAAGAGCCTGTCTACCAGGACTACTTCAGTAGAAGGGATTAAAGATGGAGCCTGGGACTGAGGGGAAGAGAGCACTCCATGCCTTTGGGGACATCACTTTCTCTTTTCTCCCGGTCAACGGTGGGAGTTAGTTCTTTACTTCTACCATATAGGTTTGGGGGATCAAACTCAGATTCTTAGGCTTGGCAACAAGTCCCTTCACTCACTGAACCATCACACCAGCTCTTGAGATAGGATGCGATTCCATTCCCCATAAAGAAAATGTGTTAGTCAGGTTTTTCTGGCAACTGAAGAAAAACCAAACCTTTGACTCTTAGCCTGCATCCATGTCTGCGTGGCTCTGTTGCTTCTGAGTTCCTGTGTGGTAAGGTAGAACATCACAGAGAAAGACATGGAGAAGCAGAGGTAGAGAGAATTGTCTGCAGCCAAGACCCACTTTCTCCAACGAGGCCCCACTTCCTAATATTTTCCCGTTTTAAAAGTAGGTTCATTTCCCAACAGTTTTAGGCTCACAGTGGTGTTGAACAGTTGTGCCTGGGAAGTCCAGGTACTTCCTGTCTGCCTCCTCCAGTCTTGTCCCTTCCCTTAGGTCATCTTTCATGCCACTTAGTCCAGGAATCAGTGTGGCATTAAATTCACAGACCCAAAGAGAGGTGGTTTATTTGCGTGGTAGCTTCTCAGAGCCTGCTGTCCTTGATTTTCTCTTATCCTTTTTGGGTCTCCTCTGAGCGAATCTTAGTCTTCCGTTTGGCTGGAAGTTTTCTCTCTGGAGGGTGCAAAGGCAAAGTCATTGCATTATTTACTTTGATTTATTTACTATTATTGTTTGTGAACTCAGTCCGTCAGGCTTGTGGCCTTCCAAGACCTTCCTAACTAAGAACAGGCAGTCTGGCGTGGATCTGGGCTTTCTTCCTCCGCTCACTCCTGTTAGAGACACAAAGGAAATCACTAGCTTTTCCTGTGAGAAGCGGACGTGTGAAAACCTCACAAAACGGTGAGGGCTGGGGCTAGAGAGATGGCTCAGCGGTAGGGAGAGCTGGCTGGTCTTGCAGAGGACCCAGGTTTGACTCCCAGGGGCCATGTGGAGGTACACAACCATCTTAACTCTAGCTCCAGGGGATCCAGTACCCTCCTCTGAGCCCCATGGGCACTGCACACCCACAGTGCACTTATATGTACACAGGCATGATACTCATACACATAAAATGAAGATACAGAAAATCTTTCTTAAAATGTCAGCACTCCTGGTGGACAGACTTGAGTTTCCGCTCTCAAGCTTGTCCGCACAGATGCGGCAGCTCTGGGGCAGGTTTCCCGGTTTGGCATCAATTCCCAATCACCCTGCTTGTAAGTTTGATTCTTTCCACCCATCTCTCTCTCTCTCTCTCTCTCTCTCTCTCTCTCTCTCTCTCTCTCTCTCTAGTTTTGGGAGCAGAGTCTTGCTCAACGGCCCCTTACTTTGCTGAACATTTGTTGATTTTTCCCATTTGTTCAGGTTTTTACTTAATAGGATAAAGGTGACCCCTAAGCTCTTTATATGTGTTAATGGAAGCCTGAGTTCTGACCCAGTTTTAAACTTTAAGTTCCCTTTCCATGTGGGTTGTGTTATTTCTATAGCAAAACTGTTACTTTAAACATTTAAGGGGGGCAGATAGTACTTACACTCTATGTAAAGAGAGATGAGCATTATGGACAAAGATGCCCATGGCAGTGTTGTAGAATGTTCTAGAAGGAGCGAGGATGCCTGATGGTAGGAGGAAGTGTGCGTACATTAGGCTCAGTGAAGATAGTTTAAAAGGGGTTGAAGCAATCATGGAAGGGCATGGCTTGAGCTTGTAAACATGCTTCAAAAGTTTTATAGATTCCAAATTTTCCATAATATAAACATTTATTCCATTTATGCTTAGAAAGCATGCCATGAAGTGGTGCTTAGTGGAAGGCCCACTGAGTCTCCCTGCCTCTCCCTCAGGTTCCCACTTGTGGCTTCTTGTGACCAGGCTTGGCTTGGAGGTCTTAGCTGGGCTGAGGTCCCCTGGGGAGGGCTCCCTAGATTACCAGCCCAGCCATCAGTGGTTGGTGGTCGATTTCTCAGTCGAGTCCACTTGTCTGGGTCATCGCGGCCTCCGAGGCTGCCAGGGCTAACTTCTGGCTATCCTATTTAGCTTAGCAGGCTTCCTCATTTCCTGCAGCTGTCCCATCAGCCTAGGCTTCTCTTGGAGCCAGGATATTTTACCCTCTTCCAACATGGTTCACAAACAGCCAGAGGTTGGATTTCAGAATGAATGGGACACAAGAATCTCTCAGGAAAGACGAACAGGCGTCGGAGACCCTGATCTTTGAGTGACTCCCAGGGAAGGAACAAGCATGGGATACCAGAGTGGGTTAGGGGAGGCCTCCAGGCTGTGTGCACCAATTGACACGGTTCCCTCCCTGTGTGCATCTGAGACACTGCAGCAGTGTTCCTGCCTCCACAGCGTGCTCCCCAGCTGGAGTGGGATCAGCGGTGGAAACCTGTCTGCGGCTGCCTCTTTTCAGCCCAAGTACGGTCGATGCAGCCCAGCTTGGATCTTGGAGCCTCGAGAACTGTCCACACAAATCCTTTCAAACATGAAAAGCCGGCATGCTGGCCTCTGGCTTGCATTTTGGAGCTTTGAACTAGCAATTCGCCCGCCAAGAACGTGTTCCGAATGGCTGTTTTGCGTGGCAGGGGAGAGCTCTTGCAGGCTCAGAGTCTAGATCACTACCAGAAAATGAGAAGCGCCTGGTGATTTTGGAAGTAAATCCTTCCAGACTTAATTTTCAGGATCATGTGACTTCCCAAACTACAAAGAGCTCATTTTAGCTGTTGAGTGTGGAGCAGGCAGCAAGGACCACGTCCTCTACCAGCTTCAGCTGCTCTGAGAGTGTGATGTGGGAGGAGGGCTAGGACCAAGGGTTCATTTGGGAGGAGGGCTCCCCTGGGGAAAGAGGATGGAGAGACAAGGTCCTGGCTGGGTCTTGTGACGCTGGAGCTCTGGGACTCTTGGAGGAACTGTGGGTCCCGAGGGACTTGAAGGCAGGGGCTGGGGTGTCTATGTTCTGACTACATCCTTCGGTGGCCCTGGTTGCTAATCTCTGGTACTTTCTGGGCTACTCCACAGGGAGCCAAGCAACATGAGCAAACACCCTTAGACAGGAAAGGAGGGAGAAAGAGTACAGAGGTGGACATGCACAGGGACTGTTCAAGGGCGCAGTGTGGGGCATATGTGTGTGTGGGACATTCCTGGGTTCCCTGAAATAAAAGGCTGGAGACACAGCAGGGAGCAGCCTCGTGTTACCTGATTCTGGACTCATGCTGGGTATACAACACCAGGCCCTTTCCAGGCTGTGTCCCTGGGGCTGGGGAACGGCGGATGGTAAGGCATCGGAGACTCCCCTCCCCCCAGAGCTTCCATCAGGAAGATAATAAATACGGGATACAGAATTTGATACAAAGAGCGACAGGGAAATAGAAAACCAGGCAGCTTCAGGGCAGAGAAGGGGGAACTCAGAGCCTTTGAGCCAGAACTTGATAATCACATCACAAGCCCCTTTTAGGGTCACTTGGGCAACAGCTATTGGCCGCGAGGACATTTCCTGGATAGCTCAATGCCACCTGCCTGAGGACGCCTTGCACAGAGCGTACCCCATCCAGGACTTGGACCGTAGAGTGACTTCTCCCCCCTTGAAGAGTCACTACTTATTTGTTCCTTCTCTGGTACCTTATCAGAACCATGAATTCAGCATGCAGCTGGTCTCGTGTGGTCAAGTCGGGTGTGGAGCTCTGCGAGACAGAGGAGGGAGATGTCCACTGGGTGGCGCTCTTCAGTCCATCCCTGCGGCTTAAGTTTCCATCTTCCCTTGGCAAACACACTGTGTTCTCTGCAGCACTTCAGAGGTGGTGGGAGACTGGTGGCCTTGAACTCCAGGGAGGGCAGGCAGGGAGATCGGGATGAACAACTGGGTGGTAAGACTTTGAACTTGCTCACTATGAAACGTCAGGTAGAGGGATACCAGGAGACCAGAGCCAGATGACTGGGGTCCTCGAAGTTGCTTCCCTGCACATGGGGAATGGTGAGGGGTGAGGAAGTGGGGAATAGGGTGGGGGACGGGGATACAACAGATCTTGCTTGTTAGCCCCCACCCAGCTGGATGCAGGAGACAAAAGCTGGCTTCTGGAGGGCTATACTCCTTTGGCTTCTAGGGATTGGCTTGTTCCCCCACCTTTTTGCCTCTGCCACACACTGCACACTACTCAGCCAGGGCCTGGCTTCCCTCTGCAGGTCCTGCTTTTCCAGCCACCCCGAGTTTGATAGGGAAGGCAGCCTTCCCCTGTCCGTGGAGTAGAAAGAGATGTGTAGGAGCAAAGCCATAGTCCTCAGCTCCAGTGAGCACATATCCACCTTCCTCTTGGTGCCTCAATTTCCCTGTCTGCTCATGGGGGTGGGGGTGGGGGCATTTCTGCTTTTCCCAGTCTGTCTCTATCAAAGGTGCCATAACACTGCACACAACAAACTTTGAAAGTTATGAGTAGCTTTCAAAGCCTTCCCCAGTCTTCCTGAGACTGAGACGGCTTAGACAGGAAGTGGGAGGTGTCTGTGTCACCCAGTTTTTGATGATTAAACATGACAGCCCGTGGGACAGAAGTGACACAGCACAGGTGCTGTATGAGTTATAACAACGCTCCAAACACTGTCACATCTTCAAGACGGTGTTTGGTGTGCAAAATCTGACTATTGTACTCACATAGAAAAAAGCATAAAATTCACATTTAAGCAAAAATTAAAAATTACGTCAAACACAAGATAATCTATAACATTTTGTCCTAGTTCATTTTAGATATTGTTTATTTATAAAATAGCACATACTTATTTTTGCAAAATCAGATCAACACATATATTTGCATCATTATTTTTAACATATACCCAGAATCTAACTCTTTATTATCATATAACTTTTTTAAAAAAGTACTTTTCTGGCCTGGTCTGGGGATAATCTTAGCATACTAAGCCAGGAGTAGCAAGCATTCAAGGGCAGCCTGAGCTACAAAACAAGACTGTTTCTCAAAACAATCCAAGGAAAAATAATTTTGACAGGAACAAGCGCAGCTAAATCTCTGTAGCCCAATCCTGTGAAAAAACAAGTAAGAAGCAGAAACATTAGGTCAAATGATTTGCTTAGTTTATAAGTTGTACATATACAAACCATAAAATCTATCCCCGTGTCCATTTTTAAGTACATGGCCCAGAGATGTTAGGTCTCCACCCTCCAAGAAGCCGTCCTTACTCTTCATCCGTCTCCCCTCAATCTCCATCCACAGAATTCTTTGTCCTGTAATTTGGAGTCTTTGAACCTGTCAGGTGATATCTTCCTCCCCCTCCTCCTGCAGCCCAGCCCTCTCCAGCCACCCTTGGGTTTCCTTTTTGGGTCTACTGCACTGCAGACCCAACTTGAGAAACATCTTGTAGCAGTTGCTTGTGTGGATGGCTTCATTGAGTACAATGCCCTCTTAGATTGGATTCTGTTAGAGTCTGTCACCATGTCCTTTTTTTAAAGGCTGAGCAACATTCAATCATGCATGGCTACCACGAAGCTTATATTCCTTGCCAATGGACACGTGGGTTATTCCTCTTTCTGCTGTTGGTGACAACGCTACTGTGAGCTGGGAGTGCTGTCCTCAAAGCCTTGCTCTGTCCTGGGGGGGTGTGTCTAGAAGCAGGGTCGCGTCCTGGTCAACACGGATGCTTTCTGTATTTTGATAAGTAGCTCCCTGATGTGTACAGTGGCAGACATGGATAGTTTTTCTTTCTTTAAAAAATATGAATTGTCAAAATAACACAGCAGAAATGACACACTGTGTACTCTTACCAACCATTTTGAGCAGAGGTACCAGCTTTATTATTATTGTTGTTTTCATTTTTATTTTATGTGAATGAGTGCTTCCCTGTATGTCTGTGCACCATGTGTGTGCTCAGTGCCTGTGGGTCCCCTGGATCTGCAGTTTCAGATGGTTGTGAGCTGCCATGTGGGTTCTGGGAACCAAACCTGGGTCTTCTGGAAGAATAGCCACTGTTCTTAACTGCTGAATCCCCGTCCAGCACCACATTTGCCAGACTTAAATGCAGGCAGGGCTGGGGGGGGGGGGGTAGAGAAGAGAGATATGAAGAAGATGGCACCTATTCCAGACAAGTAGTTACAGCTGTGTTGTATTGCTCAAAGGACTTAATTTACAAGGGTTAAAGATTAAGAAAAAGTTATATAAATTTTAAGTAAAAAAAATGTATGATCTGGTTTATTTGGTTTTCTTATCTTAAAGGATTTCCTTCTGCAAGCGACATTGCCAGGTGGTTTTATGAGGTGTGCTCTTTAGATGTAGGGGTGAGAGAGGAGTGCTAACAGGGCTGAGTTCAAGGTTCCAGCCACTTTGGCCCTCAGGCAGCACAGCTTGTTTTTAACACCGTGGAGGACATGCTGAAAGACCCTGGGAAGACAAGCCCTCTCTGTATTGCCGTTGGGACTCCCAATACTTCCCTGTGATGTGCTCCCCCCAACCAAAAGCCTTCATTTTTACATATTATTTTATTTTTAATTAGCATACGAAGTGGCAGGTTTTCTCAAGTCATTTTCACATGTGTATTAGGGTCTACCCCACCTGGTCCCCTCTGCTTCTACCCTGTGCCCCACTCTTCGCCCATGATTTTCTCATTACCTGTGAATAACAGCAATTGTTTAAACTATCATTTTTTTTTATTTTTGAGATTATAGTATAATTGCCTCTTGATACCTTGACACCTTGATTTTTTCCCCCATCTTTCTATCCTGTTTATGACCAGAGGCTTGTAGAAACAGCATCCTGTCAGTCTCCTGAGGCTCAGTGTTCCCCAGTTCAGTGCCCAGTGATGCTAGGAACCGTTGTCTCCACAGCCAGTGGGAGCCGGTGCACTTGGCTGCTTTGTCGGGACAGATGCTCCTTGTGGTTGAAGCGTGTGGAGGAAGCTTCTCACTGTTGGGTGGTGTGATGGTTGACTGTCATTGTCAACTTGACTCATCTTCAGTCATCTGTAAGGAGACTCTCAGAGAGGGACTGTCTAGATCAGACCGACCTGTGCAGGTGTCTGTGGGGGATTGTCTTGATTGCCTTAAGGCAGTGGCTCTCAACCTGTAGGTGGCAACCCTTCTGGGGGTCAATGACCCTTTCACAGGGGTCGCCTAAGACTATTGAAAAACACAGATTACAATTCCCAACAGTAGCAAAATTAGAGTTATGAACTAGACATGATTTAATGGGTGGGGGCCACCACAACACGAGGAACTGTATTAAAGGGTCACAGTGTTAGGAAGGCTGAGAACACTGCCTTAAGGGATGTGGAAAGATGCAGCCTAAAAGTGGGCAGCACCATTCTCCGGTTGGGGATTCTGGTCTGCATGAGCAGGGAACGCTAGCTGGGCACAAAAGCATGCATACGTTCTCTTCTTTCTGCTCTTGCCTGTGGAGGTCATATGACCTCCTGTCCCTGTGACTTCCTAACAGGGATGGACTGTACCCTGGAACTGTAAGCGAAACTAAATCCCTTCTCCTCTAAGTTGCTTTTTGTCAGGGTGCTTTATTACAGCAACAGAAATGAAACCAGGACAGGTAGTTCCAGCATGTCTATTACACGTGGTCCCTGGGTTATGCAGCTTTGACCAACAGTTTTCTCCAGGCAGGCTTTTCTTTTCTTTTGTACTTGGAATTGAACTCAGGACCTCGCACCTGCTAGGCAAATACTCTACCATGAGCTGTTAAATTATGGAGTGTGTGTGTGTGTGTGTGTGTGTGTGTGTGTGCGCGCGCGCGCGCCCGCACGTTCACATGTGTGCAGGTATACCCTGCTGTCTGGCCATGAGTCACTGATATCTGAGAACACAAAGGATGGACGAAATGGGGTGGGCATGGTTCCTGGAGTGCTTACTTTAAAGAAAGAGAAACTGCGGCCCAGAGAGGGCACTGCAGGTCAACTGCCTGGGACAGCTGCTTTCTTTATCACCTGGCTCTGACCACGATGGCATTGGTGTCTTGCTCCCCTCTGGGTGACTGGCAGCAAGCTTATGCTGGGCAGCCACCTCGCAGGCATGGGGTGTGCAGCCCCAGATGACAGCCTTTGGGCCCTACAGGGGACAGGCTTCTTGGTCCGTTTTGCTCACCATCCCTGCCTACAGTAAGCAGCGAATCCTGTTTTAAAGATTCATGCTTTCAATGAAATGGTGTGTATATCATCCAGTAGACAAATGACCATTTTAATACAGTGAGAAGAACTCAGAAAACTGTAAAAGGTTGAGAAATTCCACTTTCTGCTGGTCCAGGTGATGAGTTGGTTCCCTCTAAGACCAGACGTTTCCTGTTGTAATGAGAGCTGATCCCTTCCACAAGGGAACTGCCCTGACCCTTCCATACCTAGAAAGGTACTGTTGGCCTGAGAGAGCAACAGTGCCTGTCTCTGCTCCCCTCCCTCACAGTTATGGGTTAGAGGCTGAGTGGGGTGTAGATAGAGTCCTGGACTCTCCTAGGGGCAAAGTGAGGGCTCTTGAGGAACCCCTCTGCTCCTTGTCCTCACTCCCAGATTCCTAATCGTGAACTTTCTCATTAAAAGAACAAGGCCTGGTCAAGCGGTGGGGCGCACGCCTTTAATCCCAGCACTTGGGAGGCAGAGGCAGGCGGATCTCAGTGAGTTTGAGGCCAGCCTGGTCTACAAAGCAAGTTCCAGGACAGCCAGGACTGTTACACAGAGAAACCCTGTCTCAAAAAACCAATAAATGAATGAATGAATGAAAGGACAAGGCCCACAGTTGCCAGAGAAACCCTGTCTCTTTCTTTCCCCTCTAAAATCCAGATAGAGGCTGGACGCACATCCTGCTGACCCAGGCCAGGGAGGCAATGCCCCTTGGTGTGGCTGGCTGTCCCCAGGACCCCTGCTAGTCCTGCAGTGGGAGTTGCAGTGGAGAGGCCTTCATGTTCCCTTTTGCCTCGGCACTCTTGGCCTGGCCTCCTGGTGGGCTGTACGGTGCCTTTCCCAAGGCGGGCAGCGAAACCCAGGCAGGCTGGGGAGGGGGGCTACTTATAAACACTCCCCAGTGCCAGAGCCTGTGAACGGCCCGTTCCCTCCATGTGCAGGAATGCATTTGCAGCATAGCTCATCACTTTGAAGATGAGTCCAAACTTTTATTCACATTTATTGACAGGAAGTTGTTTTTCAAAGCTGCAGGCGGCAGGTGGGCTGCGTGCCAATCGGCTCCTGCACCTTCTTGAGCTGGCGTGCACGGGGGACCATAAATTGCACCCCCACCTCTCTCCTTTTTCCTGCAAATTTGCCCAGAGGTTGAACATTACTTTTTCCGTTCATAAAATTTCTTCCTTTTACAACTTTTTTCCCTTTCTAATAGAGAAAATCATTTATTGGGAGTGCAAAGGCTTCCCTTTTTCATTTTTCCCTCCGAAATTCCTCAAAAATGTTTGGCGTTGTCCACACTCTCGTCCCTGCCCCTTACTGAGCGGATGTAAGCGCTCTGGCAAGCGTCCCCCTCCCATCCCCTCCAGCTGAGCAGCCCCATGGGCTGTTTGCCATAGTCCTCAGACGGATGTAGGGGGCAGCTAGGCTCTGCAGTGCACAGGCCTGGGGCATGCTTGGAGACAGGAGCCTCTCTAAGCTCATTCTGAGGCCTGGGTTCTCTTTCCCAGATATTTCTCTGGGAACCTGTGAGTTGCTGGGGATCTCCAGGCATTTCCTGGTGCCTCTCACCTGCAGACTTGCCCCGTGAGGCCAACCTGGGTGTCCCTGACCAAGAGGTCCAAGCTTTGTATCTGATCCTAGGTGGGGCAGATCCTTCTATCCCCTGATGGTGTCTGCCAGGGAACTTCTCTCCTTCAATAGGCTCCTCCTCCTAGCCCTGGGCTTCTCACTGCTCTGACATCCCCCCCCCCAGCTTCTCACCTCAAATGGGGCACTGGTTTCTGAGAGCATGGAATTCCTCTTTTCCATCTGCTCGGCCACACCTGTTTTGCAGCCTGTTGCTGGGTGTGATCCACCTGCTGGCAGGTGGTGGCCTTTTATGAGCTCATGTCTAAGAAGTGATTGCAGGACCTCTCTACTGTCTGAAACACCAGTAGACCCGTCATGGCTGCTGTTGGCTGCTGTGATCTCTAGGCCACTCTGTACGTCACAGGTTCTTGGAACCTATTGGGGGCCTTTTGGTCTACAGCTGGCTGCTCTTGGAGTTGACTTTGCTCTTCCTTTCTTTTCTAAGTCACAACTTCTTTGCCCTGGTTACAGTCACCTTGGTGGCTTTCTGACTCGGCACTGTCCCTTTACTCTCCCATGCTTGTGTGGGCTTAGATACTGCTGGTTTCCAGGAGTATGGGAGTATGTGAGCTTCTTCCAGGTTTGTAGACATGCTGTGCTCTGTTATCTGGATGCTCAGGAGCCCAGGTGGTGTGCGGAGTCCACATCAGCATCCTCCAGTGTTCAGATGACCAGTCATGGGATAGCTAGGTGGGATGTATGGTATTCAGATGACCAGTCATGGGATAGCTAGGTGGGGTGCATGGTGTTCAGATGACCAGTCATGGGATAACTAGGTGGGGTGCATGGTGTTCAGATGACCGGTCATGGGATAGCTAGGTGGGGTGCATAGTGACGGCTGCAGGCCTGCATGCCCCATGGTGGAACTCCTTGGAGAGTTTTGATTCTGTCTATTGAGGAGCCAATCTGCCTTATTATTTTGTTTTGTGTGTGTGCATATTAATACATATTTTAATTTTTAGTTATGTGTATTTGTGTTGAGTATGTGCATATGTGTATGCTATTGCTTTCTGAAGCTGTAAGAAGTTACTGAATCTCCTGGAGCTGGAGATACAAGTACTTGAGTGCTGATGTGGGTGCTGGTCACTGGCTCAGGTCCTCTGCAATAGCAATGCTTGCTCTTAACCACTGATCCATCCTCCAGTCCTTGCTTTAGGTTTTCTCCACGAGGGCCCAAACTCCCAAATAAACGGTCTTTTGTGCCAGCTTAGGTCTAAAATTTGCACAGGCTAGCTCTGTGCTGGGCTGCGGAGGAGGGACAGAGTTGTGTGTGAGGGAGTCAGAAGGCTAATGGATCTGATGTGGAAGAAATAGTGAGGGTTGTGGTCAGCCCTGGTATAAAAGAGGGCAACCAGCTTGGGAGTGTGTGCAAGGGGTCCGGGTAGCTTCCCTTCGAGGTCAGTGTGAGAATCTGCATTGTGTGCTGCCCTTAAGATGTCGCTGGAGTAGTAAGGTGAGCTCTCAGGTGTAGGACCAGGCTGTCCTTGAATCTCACCTCTCCTTGTGGTTCTGTGAGCTCTGTGCTCTCTGAGCAAGAGCATGGAAGGCTCCAGAAGGCTCAGGTTGCCTGCAAGTCATTTACTGGAGAGGAAGTGCCCCCAAGGATGCTAGAGGCTGGTCATGCTTAATCATCCACCTGAGCTTTGGTGTCTCATCCAGGAAGTAGTAGTTGGATCTGATGGCCCTGTACTGGGCGCTCCTGGACAGGCTCAATGCCTACTGAGGCTGCGCCACATGGGTGAGTCCACGAACACCTCACTGAGGGGCTGCCCTGTGCATTGCCTCCGCTGTGGGGATGAGAGCCAATGGTCTGAGGCTCTGTCCAGTTAGCTCCTGGGGTCATCCTCACCGATGAGACTCCAGAATGACTAGAATGTGTAGCAGGGCCAGCCACGAGCCCAGCCCTCCTGTTCTGCTGCCCTCGGATGGACTCTTGTTGCAGGGGACAGGGGCTCTTTGAGCTCAGCAGAGGACTCCTTCTGTTCCCCACATCGGGGGCGGGCGCTCTCTGGGCTCAGCAGAGGACTCCTTCTGCTCCCCACATCAGGGTCTTCTCACTCCCTCCTCCTGGCATGTGCAGGCCCGTTCTCGGGTAGCTTTCATCGCTTTGGGGGGTGTTCTTTCCACATTCTCAGGTGGAAGTGTTTAAGTGCAGTCCCAGCAACCACCCCTTTGGATCAGCTACCCCGGCGTGGTGCCCCTGCAAATGGGGCCCACATGTATGGTGGTGCCGGAGGGAGACAGGCCGGCTTGCCAGGAATGTGGCGGGAGCCTCTGGGCGTGGGGACACATTGAAGAAGTGATGCGGTGAGCCCACAGGGAAGTGGCGGCTTCCTCTGCCTAGAAAGGCTGGGGGAGACCTCCTCAGAGAGGGTGGGTCTGCCGGACTGCCAGATGCTGAGAGATGGCGCTGGAAGATGGCGGGAGTTCCTGTGCCTGGGGCTACTGGAGTGACTTCACTCTAATGGCCTTGGCCCCATTAAAGTCCGAGTTGGTGTCACCTGACCACTATCTTGTGTTCTTTCTAGAGGTACCACAGTGGCTTGTGTGGCAACTGGGTGTGAGCATGGCACTCCCTTCCTAACTGCCGGCTCAGCTGTCTGGAAGATCCTTTCAAAATGTTCAGTGTTGAGGACTTGCACAGTCGTTTCCACCCCAGCCTTGGAACCACTTTAGAAAACAAGCTCTCTTGGGGCTGGAGAGATGGCTCAGAGGTTAAGAGCACTGACTGCTCTTCCACAGGCCCTGAGTTCAATTCCCAGCAATCACATGGTGGCTCACAACCATCTGTAATGAAATCTGGTGCCCTCTTCTGGCCTGCAGGCATACATGGAGGCTGAACACTGTGTACATAATAAATAAATCTTAAAAAAAAAAAAAGAAAACAAGCTCTCGATGCTAAAGTGACTTCTTATGGCGTTTCAATGGCCACGCGGAACTGGCACGTGGACTAGCCATCCCATAGTCACTCTTTGCTTGCTTCCATTCCCAGATATGTTGACATCTCAGGCTGCCTCATCTACCCCGTGGAGTGGGTCTTTTCCACTAGTGTGTCTAGATTTGGGGTCAGGTGGCACCGGGGTTGGTGTGAAAAATCTAGAGCTGGGCTTGAAGCTAGTGGAAACCGGAGGCTCTCGGGTTGGGCTGTCTGCTCCTTCCTGACTGTGCTCAGGATGGGGCTGACCCAAGTGTGGTCTGCTCAGGCTCTTTGAGCCTTTATTGCATGAAGGGTGCACAGGGGATGAGCTACTTCTGGGAAAATGTCATAAGAGATGGGGTTCAGCTGAGAGCTGGGTCAGGGCAGCTTTCAGGATCATTGTGCAACCTCCTAACACCTTTTAGAAGAGTTTTAACCCAACAGGAGACTGACACACACTTCCGGTGCTCATCTGTCCGCGGAGCTGCCTGCCCATCTCTGACCACTGCTGCAGGTGCTGCAATATCTACTGGATACAGACACTCAGAATCAGCTCTCAGGATCTCCCAGACCTGATCCTCATGAACTTCTCTATAGACCCATGGGCCTGTTCCCAAATGTCATAGTTAATATCAGCTGCCAATTTGACACAAACCTAGAGTCACCTTGGAAGACAGACTCTCAAATGAACTGCCCAGATCAAGTTGGCCCATGGCCATGCCCGTGAGGCATTGACGTCATTACTAATTGATGTAGGATGGCTCATCCTGTGGTGGTAGGGGAGCATCCCTGGGGCAGGTAGTCCTGGGTTATATAAGAAAGGTGGCTGAGCAAGTCAGAGTGATCAAGCCAGCATGGTCTGTGCATCAGTTCCTGCCTCCAGGTTCCTGCCTTGAGTTCCCTTCATGATGGGCTACAGGCTGTAAGATGAAATAAACCTTGCCTCCTCCTCCTCCTCCTCTTCTTCTTCTTTCTTCTTCCTTCTTCTTCTTGTTCTTCTTGTTCTTGTTCTTCTTCTTGTTCTTGTTGTTCTTCTTGTTCTTGTTCTTCTTCTTGTTCTTGTTCTTCTTCTTCTCCTCCTCCTCCTCGTCCTCCTCCTCGTCCTCCTCCACCTCCTCCTCCTCCTTCTCCTTCTTCTAGTTACTTTTGGTCACGGTGTTTATCAGAGTGACAGGAAAGCAAATTAGGACAGACATCACGTCTGTCATGGGTCTCAGTTGTCCCGTGGGACCTACCTATGCTGATCTGCTTTGGTGGGTCTTCATGGAGAGTCTCCCTGATGGCCACTGAGGATGCAGGGAATGGTAGTCAACTCTTCTTCACAGCCATCCAACAACCTGTTTGGGCTGAGACTTCTGACTTTCTGTGAGAAACTGGGAAGCTAAGAGTCAAATAGTAAGACCTCTGTCTTGGGGCCAGTCTTAGTTCCTCCTCCTTGAGGGGCCATTTCAGCCAGTGCAATAACTCAGCTGGTCTGCCGGTACTGAGTTTATGGTTCAGCTAAAGCCATCCTGGCCAAGGAAGCAAAAGCAGAAGGAAGGCAGGTGAGCCACACACTCTCTCTATGCCCTTGCTGTATCGAGGCAGTCCTTGATTTGCAGCTGGAACAGTGTATGTCACAGGTGCCATCTGGAATACCCAAGTGTCTAGACTCAAAATCTGGTACCCACACCCTAACCTGGATGTTGACATGCTCTAAGGGAGCTGGCTCTTGGTTGGTACTGCTCAGAGTTCACACAGCACCCCGCTGGGACGCAACATGAGCTCTGTATCATTCAGTGTGTGTCCTTCCTGCACCATCTCGTGGTTGTGTCCGAGACAGTGCAGCCAGCACAGTGTGCTCACTACTTTTGTGCTTAGTTAGAACCGAGGCTCAGCATTTCCTGCTGAGTGTGGACAGAGCTGCTTCTGGCTCTGCTGGTTACAGAGGTGGACCCTGGTTCCCTTCCCTGAGCGTTCCTTTCTTGGTAACGTGGATACTGAACTTCCATGAGGTGAATGGTGGGACGGGGCTTTATCCAGCTGTTGGGAGATGCTGGTTAATCTTGAAGTCATTGCTCTGATCGTGCTTCTGGGACCTCTTGCTCTGAGACAGTGCTTTCCACAGGAGCTAATGCTTCTGTGTGTACATGTTCATATGTGTGTGCAGGTCTCTCACTGAATCTAGAGGTACCCTATTCAGCTAGGCTGGCTGGCCAGGTCTGGAGCCCCAGGGATCCTCCTGCCTCCACCTCTCCAGTGCTGGGATTACTGGTGTGTGCACCACAATGGGCTTTTAACATGGATGCTGGGAATTGGACTCAGGTCTTCGTGCTTGCAAGGCAAGCACTGTACCAGTTGAGCCATCTCCCCAGCCAGAGTTCTAAAAATGTCCAAATACTCAGACCACGAAAGCCCAAACAACTGCCACAAACTTAGTTCTGGTTTCTTCTCAGTATTAATCCTGTCATCTCATTTATCCATTGATAGGCATGCACAGAGATGTCTCTTACAAAAGTCAAAATTACAGAAAGATCTCTGTGGCAGAGGCCAGGAGATGGCCGAGAAAGGCTCCTCAGTAGGCAGGGACAGATGTACCCCGGCCCTGGAGTGAGCGCTGCAGCAGGTGGCATAGTTCAGGGGCTGCACACACTTCACACCTGGTTCCCATGATCTGACAAACGAGATACACTGCAAAAGCCTTTTTCTCAATGCTGGGGATGTTGGCTTAAACGCAACAAATGTGATAAACAATGGTACTCATGCAGGGTCACCATGAGTGACCGCCTAAGGAGTGCCTGGCTCTTTGTGGTCAAACAGAAACAAGAAACGAATCACGGAGCTTATTAACTTAGAAGTGGATCTGTCTACAAAAGTGCTTATTGGGCCTGTGTGGCTCCTCGGGTTCAATCCCCAGTACTTCATGGTTGCATGTGTACCTGTGGTAATGGTGCTTGGGAGGTGGAGTAGGAGGTTGAAGGGCAACCTGGGATACATAAGACCTTGTCTCAAAGAAGTGGGAGGGGTAGGCTGTGAGAGGACTCGGTGGGTAAAAGGGCCACTGTGGGAGTCTCACAACCTGAGTTTGATCCCGTGGTGGAAAGAGAGTACTGACTCCCAAAAGTTGTTCTCTGTCCTTCACATCTGTGTGACAATACTTGTACATACACACACACACACGCATAGCACACTCACACACATGCACACCACACACATGCACACACGCATGCATAGCACACTCACACACATGCACATCATACACACGCACACACGCATGCATAGCACACTCACACACATGCACACCACACCACACACACATGCATAGCACACTCACACTCATGCACACCATACCACACACACATGCATAGCGCACACACACACACATACACATGTACACACACATGCATGGCACATTCACACACATGCACACCACACACACACGCATATCACACACACACATGCACGCCACACAAACACATGCACACACACTCAAACACACACACATGAGTGCGCACACTGATAATAAATAAAATAAAAAATAATCCAATCCCTCCACTCCTTTGAAGAAAGGGAAGTGAAGATGAAGAAACAAATCAATTAAGTAGATAACAACGACAAACCCACCACTGACACAAGGATATCACTGAAAACCTATGCACCCGGGCCTGAATCTGAAAGGAAGAATCAGTTGTTTATGAAAATTTGTATCTTTCTCTCCTCTGAGCATGGTTGGTATTTGAAACGACACTAAGTGTCCTGAAGTCACCAACCGAAGACATTAGGGTGTGATTAACCCTGGCTGACAGTTCTCTAGAGCACTTAGCCAACAAATAAAAACCTTCACATCTCCCGTGACTGCACACAAGGAATTCCCACAGGCCGACCTCGAGGAAGATGTACTAAAAACCCCAAAGTGCCCACCCAAGTCGAAAAATGACCTGAGCAAGTATAAGAGCAGAAGATTAAATTCCTAAGAGCAGGGCTGGTAGGTAGCTCAGGGGCAAAGTACTGGCTGTGCCAGGGTAAGGACCTTGTAAAAGCTGGGTGGGTATGCCGATCTGACTGCAATGCCACAACATGGAAGACACAGACGAGGAATCCTGGACAAGCCAGCTAGCTGAATTGCTAGCTGAATTAGCTGAATTGCTGAGCTCTGGTTAAGTGAAAGGCCATGCTTCACTATATAAGACAACACTGGAGAAAGACAGCTGATGCCAAGCTTTAGCTTCTACTAACCTTCGCACAAGGGTGCTCTTCCACACATATCAACACGCACATGCACATGCTACACAGACATATGCCAAAACAACCCTCAGTGTTTCGGGTGATGTCATCAAATACAACTAAGGAAAAATTAAAAACACGGGAAAGATTAAACAAGCAAGACTTAAATAGATCAAGAGGGACCATCTAGGAGTTAAAAAAATAGCAATATTGGACTTCCCACAGGGCTGGGCACCATGCCCTCTTTTAAGGAAGCAGCGGGAGGGGGTGGGAGCGGGAGGGAACTGGGAGAAGGGGAGGAAATGTAACTCTTTTTTTTTTAATGGAAAAATAAAAGAATATGGGGGAAAATAGCAATAGAAATTTGATACACACCCACTCACTAGGTTAAAAAGTGAAGCGGACCCAAACTGGGGCATTAGTGAAACAGGGAGAAGTGTAGTGAACTTGTGGGGATCAAAACATGCCTGAGAGAAGCCGGGTGCCGCAGAAGCACAGTGGGAGCCCTAGAGAAGGGAGAACAGGACCGACTCCATATTGAAACAGATGCTGCCCTGGTTCAGCTTGCTTTCTGTTGCTGTGGTGAAGACCATGACCAAAAGCAACTTGGGGAGGAAAGGGCTTATTTTAGCTGACGATTCCCAAGTCACACTCCATCACTGAGGGGAGTCAGGGCAGGAACCCGGAGGCAGGAACTGAAGCAGAGACCACAGAGTGCTGCTTACTGCTTACTGGCTTGTTTCCCATGGCTTGCCGAACTTGCTTTCTTACAGAACCCAGCACAACCTACCTAGGTGTGGCACCACCCATATCAATCAAGAAAATGCCTGCACAGACTTGCCTATGGACCAATCTAATGGAGGTATTTTCTCAGTTGAGGTTCCCTCTTCGCAGACGCAGACGACTCTAGCTTGTATCAAGTCAACAAACTAACCAGCCTAGGGTAACCTGAATTTTCTTTGTTTCTTTTCTTTTTTTATTTATTAATTTTTTTGTTTTTTTTCAAGGCAGGGTTCTCTGTAACCTTGGAGCCTGTCCTGGAACTAGTTCTTGTAGACCAGGCTGGCCTCGAATTCAC
Organism: Ondatra zibethicus; assembly: GCA_004026605.1. Lineage (NCBI taxonomy): Eukaryota > Metazoa > Chordata > Mammalia > Rodentia > Cricetidae > Ondatra > Ondatra zibethicus. The sequence goes on from PVIU01014793.1 coordinate 25,262, forward strand.
AGAGATCTGCCTGCCTCTGCCTCCTGAGTGCTGGGATTAAAGGCGTGCGCCACCACTGCCAATACAATCTTTTTTCATTTTACATAGCTATCCCCAGTCCTACTCTCTCCACCCCTCCTGCTTCCTTCACTTTCCCCCCACCTCACCTTCCCATCCACTCCTCAGAAAGGGTAAGGTTTCCCATGGGGAGTCAACAAAGTCTGGCACTTCACCTCGAGGCAAGACCAAGGCCTTCCCCCTATATCTAGGCTGAGCAAGATATCCCTCCAAAAAGAATGTGCTTCTAGATGCCAGTTCAAGCACTAGTGATAAATCCTGGTACCACTGCCAGTGGCCCCACAGACTGCCCAAGCCTGATGACTGTCTCCCACATTTAGTGAGCCTGATTTAGTCCTATGCAGGTTCATTCGCTATCAGTCCAGAGTCAGTGAGCGTTCACTAGCTCGGGTCAGCTGTTTCTGTGGGTATCACCATCATGGTCTTGGTCCCTTTGCTCCTATTGTTGCTCCTCCCTCGCTTGGTCTGGTCTCAGGTAGCTCGGCCCAGCGCTTCACTGTAGATCTCTGTATCTGCTTCCATCAGTTGCTGTCTGAAGGCTCTATGATGACAAGGTAGTCAGTCATCAGTCTGAATACAGGAGAAGGCCAATTTAGGCATCCTCTTTACTGTTGCTCAGAGTCTTAGCTGGGGTCAGATGCTAGGTAGGTAACAAGGAGAGCTCTAAAGGAGACATACGTGGATCCCCCTGGGAAGGGGAAACAGACAAGACCTCCTGAGAAAATTAGGAGGAGGGGAGAAGGGAGAATGGAAAGGAAGAAAGTTGAAGAACACAAGGGAATGGGATGCTCAAGAAGGAGGAAGGACAGTGAGGGAAAGACAGGAAAGCGATATCTTGATTGAGGGAGCCATTAAAGGGATATCAAGAAACATAGCACTAGGGAAATTCCCAGTAACCTGAATTTTCTAATTTTGGGAGAAATAGCCCGACAGTCCTGAGAGGAGGAATTAAGAGGAAATGCTCACCTCGACATAACACAGACCTGTGAGGACAACAGAGACAAAGGGGATACCCAAAGTAGCCAGAGACAGAACACTGCCTGTGAGAAAGGCCTGTCAAGTTGGCCATTGCTTGTCATTGGTATCCAGAGGACATTGTTAAATCTCATAGAGGTTGCCATGAAACTGAGTTGGGGATAGTGGAAAACCAGGCTTTGGGAAATTTATCATTAACCAAGTGTATGTGAACAGGTAGGTGGGAAATCTGAGTGAAGTAGTGTGTTGGAAGAATTAGGCAAGGGTCTCAAAGTCCTTGGATGATCACACAGCCAAATGAAGATTCTCTCCCACACAGGTTAAAGTGCCAATTTCTGGAAACCCATTTGTCAATCCTTGTCATTATTACTGGGCTGCCAGAGTCTCTTTAGGAAAGTCATTGCCTACGTCTTTGTCTCTATCTCGTGATGTTTTTCTCTATCATTTTCAAAGTTTCAGGTCTTACATTGAGGTCTTTGGTCCATTTTGAATTAATTTTTGTGTAGAGTGAGTGATAGGGACTACTTTCTTCAACATGTAGATATCCAGTCTGCCAAGTACCACTTGGTAAAGAGGCTGTCTTTCCTCTGACTTCCATTGTAGGCCCCTTGGTTGAAGGTCAGATGGTCATAGCCATGCGGGATTTTTTTTCTGGGTCCCTGCCATTGTCTGTGTGTCTGTTTGTTTTCGTGAGCACCATGATGTTTTGGTAGCTATGCCCAGCCTCCAGATTGTTCTTGCTGCTCGGGACGGCTGTGACTATTTGGAGTTTTTTGGACTTCCATGGGAATTCCAGGGCTGCTTTTCTGGTTCTGGGAAGAATGCCACTGGGATTTTGATGGGGATTGCATCAAATCTGTAGATCTTCTTCAGTGATATGGTTATTTTTATGATATTAATTCATCTGATTCACAAGTATGGTGCCTCTTTTCTATCTTCTAGTGTCTAATTTATTTAGTGTTTTATTTATTTACATTGTTTTGTTTAGTGTGTGTGTGTGTGTGTGTGTGTGTGTGTGTGTGTGTGTGTATGCACATGCACCATAGCAACCATAGAGGCAGAGGACAGATTTTGGGGAATTGTTCCTCTCCTTCTACTGTATCAGGTACTGGGGATTGAACTCACTGTACCAGCTGATCCATCTCACTCACCCCTTCCCATAGTTTCTGTGGAAGAATCTGTCAGAGAGTAAGGTAGGATCTTTCCCCTTTCAAGGTGGCCACATGATCTCTCTCTTTCTCACGTAGTGACCATGTGATTGCTCCCTCAGTGCCCATGTGATCACTCCTTCTCAAATGCTTTTGCTTTGGGTCCATCTCCATGATATGATGCAGACAGAAGAGCCTTACCTTAGCTCTGCAGTTGCTGGTGCTTCATTCTTGGGCTTTGAAACTGTAGGTAAATTATATATCTTCTCTTTACACCACCCAGCCTCTGATACTTGCTGTAGACCGATATGTGAGTGAATGGAAGTTCTCCACAGGACTCCTAGATGTAGCGAATAAAAATACAGGACACTAGGAATAAATTTCAGATTAACAGCAATGAGTTTAGAGTATGTCTCATTCAGTATGGGACATGGGTATGGTAAAAAGCTATTTGTTGTTTATGTGAGGTTAAAAGTGAAATGTTTGTCCTGTGTTGTACCTGGCCATCTTAATTCTCCCTCTGCTCTTTTGAGGAAGTTCTCCTGTGGGTGAGTCTCAGAAAGATGGCTATGTTGTGCTCCTGCCATGACTCCATCCACTAGTATATACCTTCCCAGTGCCTTGTCAAGTGTGAGAAAGTAAATGTGGCCCTCTCTGCTTGCTTCAGGCAGCTCAGTGTTGGATTGTGTGCATGTGTGTGCGCGTGTGTGCATGTGTGTGTGTGCATGTGCGCATGTGCATGTGTGTGTGCATGTGCATGTGTGTGTGTGTGTGTGTGCGTGCATGTGTGTGCTCTTGCAAACATGCTCAAGTGCTTGCGGATAAAAGATGGGCAATGCACGCTGATGTTTATCAAAAGCCTTCTTGGCATCTTTTGGGATGATCACATGGTTATCATCCCTTTCCTGACTGACATGATTTATAATCACCGACTTCCTGTGCTGCTCACGTGCTCATGGTGTAGGTTTTCTCTGCAGACCTCTGCTCTAGCTGTGCACAGAGGAATCTGGATTATGACTTGTAAGAGAAGTCTGGAGAAAAGATTGTGCTGAGTTTCTGAAAATGAACTGTTCCCGTTTTATTCTTAATTAGTCTTTAAAAAATTTTTTATTATTGCTATTTTTTACTAGGTGTCGTAAGACTTTATTTAGCACCAGTATCTCGTGTTCTTGTATAGCTTGGAGTACTTTGCCAGCAAGACAAGGCACCCTTTGTGGAGGCAGATCTCCTCCTTTGTGGTTTCATCCAGATCCCTTGAGGGGACTGACTCCTTCCCACTGGTGCAGGACCCTTTGCCTGCTCTGTTCCTTCCTCATGGTTCCCTATGGAGGAGATGGTTTCTGTTGAGTAGGGGTGACATCCACTTCTTCCTAATGAGTAGGGGTGACATCCTGGCCTTTCACTTCCAAGTTCTGGGGCTGTGGTCCTTCTTCTCTCTCTCCAGGCAAGGACCAGGTGACTACCTGGGTGACAGAAGCCTTGGTGTGCTTTGGTGGGTGACAGGTGGAGAGGGTGTTGGGAGACCTTTGGGCCACATAGCCTGACTGGTGAGTCAGTATTGAGACTAGGCCCTGTGATCTCTCTCTTTCTTCCTCCCCCTCCATCCACCTCCCCTCTCTCTCCTCTCTCTTTTGATTGTGCTGAGCTCAGGAGGAAGATGGTAGTGTCTATATTAAGCCTGAAATCTTCATAGTGATTCTGCAGCTCACATAATGGGCATTGGAAGATTGCTGCCAGGAAAACCTGTCCTGAGATTCTCCCCTCTAAGTCATGCGAGGCTGTTAAAATGCTAGCTTAGGTTTTAAAATTATACCTCCTTTAGCAAATCCCCACGGTATGCATTTGTTGTTTCTTTATTTCTGACTAATTGACCATCTCAGTGGTTTGCCTTTTTGCAGAAGCAGCCCAGAGACTTACTCATAGATCTCTCTCATTCGCTGCGTCGTCTTTTCTATCTTAATAGTTCCTTTAATGTTTTGTGTGTTTTCCATATGGATATGTGATAATTTTTGTCTAGATTTACCTTGACTTGAAGGCCCCTCTATTTGCTCTCGTGTTAACGTTTGGCTAATTCCCTGGTACTGCACAAGAAGTATTTGAGTCCTATGCTGATGAGCTTAGGACACAGTCAGTACCGGGTAGATAATGGCTGTGAAGGGGGCGGCAGATAGTGCTATGGTTTGGATGTGAGTTCTTCAAGGGTTGTTGAAGGCTGGTCTCTAGGGCAGCACTTCTGGGATATGGAGCCTGTAAGAGGTGGGACAAGATGTCCCCAGGAGGTTCTGCTGGAAGGTGGTGGAAAGTGAAGAATGTGGAACCCAGTGGGAGGAAGTGAATCCACTGAGACATGCCTTCAAAGGAGAGTATGGAATGCTTCCTGGCCACAAGGTTTTGCTTTGGGCTTCACCATGGACCCAAAAGCAATATGATCATGGGCCTGGATCCAGCTTGGCAAAGGATAGTGCTACTCTTTGGAGGCTTCATACACTCAGACATGTTGAATTGTATGTTGGTAATAATTTTTCATAGTTTGGATGTTTTCTATTTTAAATTTTAATTTATTTTTAGTTTATATTAATTCTATAAAATAATGGGTTTCATTTTGATACTTTCATGCATACATATGTACTGTGATCTTATTCAGCTTTGTTACCCCGTCTTGTTTCCCTTACCTAATAATACCCTTCCCCTCTTTCCCTGCATATATCAGATGCATCTAGAATCCACACGTGAGAAAATAAGTTTTTGTCTAGTGATTGTAAAGATTCCTCAAGAATTTAAACCTAATAAGCAAATTAAACAGACCTGTAACTGCTGAAGAAATAGAAACAGTCATCAAAAGTCTCCCAACCAAAAAGTTCAGGACCATATAGTTTCAGCTCAGAATTCTACAAGATTTTCAAAGAAGAACTAATACCAATACTCCTCAAATTGTTCCACACAATAGAAACAGAAGGAACATTGCCAAGCTCTTTTTATGAGGCTACAATTATCCTGATACCAAAACCACATAAAGACATTACTAAGAAAGAAAATTACAAATCAATCTCACTCATGAACATTGATGCAAAAATACTAAATAAAATACTGGCAAATCGAATCCAAGAACACATCAGAACCATCATCCACCATGATCAAGTCAGCTTTATCCCAGAGATGCAGGGATGGTTCAACATACAAAAATCTGTCAACATAATCCGCCATATAAACAAACTGAAAAATAAAAACCACATGAACATCTCATTAGATGCCAAAAAACTTTAAACAAAATACAACACACCTTCATGATAAAGGTCTTGGAGAGAGCAGGGATACAAGGAACATACCTAAACATAATAAAGGCAATATACAGCAAGCCAATAGCCAATATCAAACTAAATGGAGAGAAACTCACAGCGATCCCACTGAAATCAGGAACAAGACAAGGTTGTCCACTCTCTCCATATATATTCAGTATAGTTCTTGAGGTCCTAGGTAGAGCAATAAGACACCAAAAGGAGACCAAGGGGATGCAAATCGAAAAAGAAGTCAAACTCTCACTATTTACTGATGATATGATAGTTTACATAAGCGACCCCAAAAATTCTACCAAGGAACTTCTACAATTCATAAACACTTTCGGTAATGTAGCAGGATACAAGATTAACTGAAAAAAAATCAGTAGCCCTCCTGTACACAGATGATATACGGCTGAGAAAGAAAACAGAGAAACATTACCCTTCACAATTGCCACAAATAGCATAAAATATCTTGGAGTAATTCTAACCAAACAAGTGGAAGACTGGTATGACAAGAACTTTAAATCTTTGAAGAAAGTAATTGAAGAAGACACCAGAAAGTGGAAAGATCTCCCATGCGCTTGGGTAGGTAGAATTAGCATAGTAAAAATGGCAATCTTACTAAAAGAATTTCTGGAGGCATAACAGTCCCTAATTTCAAATTTACTACAGAGCTACAGTACTGAAAACAGCCTGGTATTGGCATAAAAACAGACAGGAGGACCAATGGAACCAAATCAAAGACCCGGATATTAATCCACACATTTTTAAACACCTGATTTTTGACAAAGAAGCAAAAAAAAAATCAAATGGAAAAAAGAAAGCATATTTAACAAATGGTGCTAACATAACTGGATATCAACATGTAAAAGAATGAAAATAGATTCGTATCTATCATCATGCACAAATTCAAGTCCACATGGATCAAAGACCTCAACATAAAGCCAGCCACACTGACCCTCATAAAAGAGAAAGTGGGAAATACACTTGAACGTATTGGCACAGGAGACCACTTCCTAAATATAACCCCAGTAGCACAGACACTGAGAGAAACAATTAATAAATGGGACCTCCTGAAATTGGAAACCTTCTATAAAGCAAAGGACATGGTCAACAAGACAAAACGACAGCCTACAGAATGGGAAAAGATTTTCAGCAACCTCACATCAGACAGAGGGCTGATCTCCAAAATATACAAAGAACTCAAGAAACTTGTCATCAAAAGAAGAAATAATCCAATAAAAAAATGGAGGACAGACCTAAACAGAGAACTCTCAACAGAGGAATCTAAAATGGCTGAAAGACACCTAAGGAAATGCTCAACATCCTTAGTCATCAGAGAAATGCAAATCAAAACAATTCTGAGATTCCATCTTATACCTGTAAGAATGGCCAAGATCAAAAACACTGATGACAACAACTTATGCTAGAGAGGTTGTGGGATAAAGGGAACACTCTTCCATTGCTGGTGGGAGTACAAGCTTGTATAGCCCCTTTGGAAATCAGTCTGATGATTTCTCAGAAAATTAAGAAACAACTTTCCTCAAGAACCAGCAATACCACTTTTAGGTATATATCCAAAGGATGCTCAACCGTGCTCAACTATGGTCATAGCAGCAGTTTTTGTCATAGCCAGACCTGGAAACAACCTAAATGCCCCTTGACCGAAGAATGGATAAGTAAAATGTGGAGTGCTACACAGCAGAAAAAAATAACATCTTGAAATTTGCAGGCAAATGGATGGAGCTAGAAAACATCATTTTGAGTGAGGTAACCCAGACCCAGAAATACAATTATCATATGTACCCACTCATAAGTGGTTTTTAAACATAAGCAAAGAAAAGCAGCCTACAAATCACAATCCCAGAGAACCTAGACAACAATGAGGACCTTAAGAGAGACATACATAGATCTAATCTACATGGAAAGTAGAAAAAGACAAGCTCTCCTGAGTAAATTGGGAGCATGGGGACCATGCAAGAGGGTTGAAGAGGAGGGGAGCAGAGAAAAATGTAGAGCACAATAAAAATCAATTGTGTGTGTGTGTGTGTATAAAATAATAATTTAAATCTAGTACCACCATATGATCCATGCTGGGTGTGTACTAAGACACATGGAGTAGAGACTTCATGCTTGCCACAGTGTTCAGGCCTCACAACCACCAAGCCACGGAATTGCTAGGTGCCCACAAAAAAGGGGGGGAACTATTGTACAAGAATACAGAGACCCATTAGTCGATTTGATTTTAGTAAGAAATGTAAACCACTTCAAGTTCTCCCTAAAACACACACAGAGTCAAACAATAAAATTAACGACCTTTTGGTACCTGTCTGTAACAGATACACCAACAAGTAATGTGCTGTCCTGTTAAACGCTGTTACCTTTCCCGTGTTGATATTTTGCACACGAGTCTTACATTACATTCGTGAATGCAGACACTGTGGACTGTAATTTTTATTTCTCATATTTCCCTTGTGTGGGTTTTAATATCTGGCTATATTATTGTTCTAAAGCAAGAACAGATGGCATTCAAAGACAGAAAATGGGTTATTTTGGGAAAGCAGTAAACATTTCGTGACTGACACAACCCTCATAAATCTCTCGGTCGTCAGTGGCGTTGTGCTCCGTCCTGCCTTCTCCATAATTACATCCCCGTTACATTCCTGCTATTAATTTTGAATTTTGTCTTCTTCTCCTCACGAGACATCCAGGTTTATTTTCTGAGTCCACTTTTATTTGTCGTTTTTATTGATGTTTGTCTTCTCAGTGCTTTTGTATGTAACCTTTCTCCTAACTTTCTTTGAATTGATTCCAATTTATTCTGTTTTTTAAAGAAATCTGACCTCAGTTGGGTAACTTGTTCATTAATTTCCAATCTGTCATTTCTATAAATTCCTAGAGAACCGTTTTGACTGCCTCCCAGCTAATGGTATTTTATCACTGTTTAAAGTATTTCTGTTCCCAGTATGATTTATTCTTTGACACGACTATTTTCAAATTTATTTTTCTTAATGGGTGGGCCTTCATGGACATAGCCAACTCTCATTCAGTTTCATTATGTGTCAATAATATGGTCTACATAATAATGTTCTTGAAACTGGTGGAAGCTTGCTTTTCGGCCTAAGAGGGAAGCTCACAGATTCAGACCCAAGATTCCTTCATGTGCAGGATGCAAGTCCAGTTCCCAGCATCCTAATGGGGGTGTGTGTGGCTTTTAACTGCCTGGAACTCCAGCTCACACTGGAGGTGATCTGACAAGCATTTTTGGCCTCTGTGAGCACCCGTGTATGTGTGAGTGCTCACATATACAGAACCCTCACCAACAAATAAAAAACTTACATATATATTTCCATATATCTATTTCTGAGGAACACACACACTTAAATTGTTGCAGGCTGTTGTCTGTGTGAGCCCTTTATGTTAAGCTTGCTAGTTATGCTGTGGTCCTTTATTTCCATCTAATTTTGGGGGAGCGTTACATATTAATTAAATTGTTACTTCCAAATTGTGGATTTGTCCAATCTTCATATTGTAAGGTCATTTTTTATATTTGTCTGTTATTATCCTGTTGTGACCATTTCTATCCACAGAGGCGCTTACGGTTTCACTGGATTTGCTGACTTCACGGTTCTTCTACATGTCTGCCTTTGATGTCCTTGTCCTTGCCCTCTCTCTAGCTCACTGTGGGGACAGTGCTCTGTTGTCCTCAAGCCTGGAACATGCTCCTTCACTCCCTACCTGTCATCTACCACCCTGTTAACTTCACTCAAGCATCCTTTGAGTTGGAAACCCAGCTGAGGCCCTGGTCCTGGTATGACTCTCAAGAGCTTTGCATGACGTGAATTTCTTCAACCGGGTGTGGTGACACACACCTTTATTTACAGCACTCAGGAGGCAAGGCAGGCAGATCTCTGAGTCTGAGGCCAGTCTGGTCTACAGAGTGAATTCCAGGACAGCCAGGGCTACCATACTTCAAAAATTGGAAAATAAAAAAGCAAGATGGCAATATATGTGACTGTAAAATTCCCAGTTGCACCCCTGAAACGAGAGCAACTCACTGGGCAGGTGCATTGGTGTCATGTGACCACACTGGCCAGATGTAACTTCCTGGGCAAACCTAGCCCGTGGTCAATGTCTATAAATTAACCTTCTTCTTTCATGTGTGTATGTATGTGCTTATGTATGTGTGTCACATATGTATGTGTGTCAAAAAAAGATGAGGTGTGTATGTGCACATGTGTCTGTGCATGTAGAGGCCAGCGATGGACATCGGATATCTTCATCTCTCTCTCCAATGTTTTTAGTTTTCATATTTTAACTTTATTTTATTAATTCTTTGAGAATTTCACATTTATTTTCATCATATTCATCTCCTTCCCCCGACTCCTTCCAGACCCTGCCCATTTCATACCCACTCAACTTTGTGTCCTCATTTATAACAAACAAAAACTGTTGAGTTCAACTTGTGCTGTCCATAAACTCTTGGATGTGTGGCCCTGTTGATATCAATCATAGCTCGCTCCTCAGTTGGGGGTGTGACTTTGTGCTTACCTTCCCATCTATGCTGGCATTTTGCCTGGCCTCACTTTGTTCCTTGTTCATACCATCACAGTGATGGTGAGGTCATATGTCCGGCTGCCCTTCTGAGTCTGAAAAACTCAGGTTTAATGTAGTCATTTAATGATGTCATCTGTTGTGTGACATCCTGCCTATGTTCTGACAAATAAACCTTGCTTGGAGTCAGAGGGCAGTACTAGCCACTAACTCACCAAAATTAACCATAGAGGTTTGGAGGACTGCAGACAGAGGAGACAGGAAGTACTAAGGCGGGGCTGAGAGAAGAAGGAACAGAAGAAGAAAGTCACTGGTGGTTGCTGCCCTGTTTTTCTGATCTCTCAGGTTCTTACCCTGATAGCTGACTCTTGATTTTTTTTTATTGATAAAGATAATTAGATAAACGCTTCAGTAATCACCTCCTCTGGTTCTTACTGGCTCTGCCTCCTCTTCCAGAGTCTTGGGAGGAAGGGTTGTGATGTAGCTGTCCTCTCTTATGACTGAACACCCCACAGTCTCTCTCCATCTTATTTTATGTGGCAGGGTCTTCCACTGACTCGGGAGTGCTGTGGCTCTGAACTCAGGTACTCACACTAATGTAGCAGACAGTCTAAGAACTGAACCACTCCCAGCCCACGAAAAGTAGGGGTCATTAATGCATAGCTCCATGCATGCATTCTCACACCATCTCCAGCTGCTCTCTCACTGTGGCAGCAGAACTGAGCAGCAGGCACAGGCCGTGTGCCATGGTTAATTTGACACGTCAGATGGTCGGGACCACAGTTAGGCTTTCTTTCCTAGGGTGTCTGTGGGTGTTTCTGGGAAGGTGAGCACTTAAGTTGGCAGGCGTACTGGGGCATCGTACCATTCTGAAAGGCCTGGAGGGAACAAAAAGCCGTGGCTAGGCTGACTGTCGCCTGCCCAGCTGGACACACAGTCGGCCCAGCACTTGTGGCTCCTAGAACTTCAGACTTGGTCTGGAATTTACATATTGGCTCTCTGATTCTTAGGCTTATCTAACCCCACCACGGGCCTACAGACGGGGGAATCATGGGACTTTCTCATCATCTGTGATGGTGGGGACCAAGTCTGTTGTATGTCCATACATCTTATAACGTGCAAAGCTCTTCATAGAAATCTCCCCTTGGCTCCACACCCAACATGCTGTTGCAATTGTTCTCGGCCAAGGAAGTGCAGCTGGTGGTGATGAGGGTGACGGGAAGGAACTCACAGCGCGGTAGAAAATGAACACCAAGTACCAAATAGAGCTGAGCCACCACGGAGACGCTCTACTGGGCTTATCCTGCTAGGGTTTTCCACACGCACGCACGTGCGGGTGATTAAAGAAGGGAGTGTTTGAAGAGGAGAGGTGGTTTCCATAAACAGTTGCCTTGATGAATCGGAGTCAGTGCAAGCCGGGGACAGCGCCCTGGAACCCTCTTTAATCTGCCTTGTGATCTCATTTCCACATGGGCCGAAGACCACGTTCATGTGACCTTAGAAGAGAACTGGGCTTGGAGCCTGAAGATATCAGTTTCCATGCAGGAAACGGAACAGCCTCAAGGCTGTAGCCTGTTGTCCATTCTGTACTGTAGACTCTTCAGAGAGAACTCTGATGCCCTCCTGCTTCTAGAAGGGGGCACCGTGGTTCCTTGGGACGAAGCCTGCCTACTGCCCCATGAGAACATGGCGAAATTACAACACGGAGTCTCCAAACGTAAAATCCCCCTGCCGTGACGTCACACAGAGCTCCTGAAGAAGCACTCATTCACGACCGTCAGCTGAGTGAGTCTGTGGCTAACATTTGGGACTCACAGCTGAAGATTTTTCTGGGAACAGTGCCCACCCCCGGGGGTGGCTGAGTGGAGGAGAGATTGACCTACAGACGGTTTGCTTGTGCTAGTGACGCAAGGTATCTTAGAATCCGCTTGTGTTTAGCAGAGTGTCCATAGCGAATAAAGAGTTGTTTGTGGATCCCCCGTGGCAGATGCCTTCAGCTGTGCACTTTGTAAACATCATCATTTCCCAGCACTTCTCTGGTCTCCAGGGTGGCTGTGCTCTGAGTGGTGCAGCTATCAGTGTAATACAACGATAGGCTGTGGTCTGCTTGTCCAGGGAAAAGGCTGGCTGGTTCCTAGTCTAAGTGTTCTAGGTTCTGCGTCCTCACGTGATGCTGGCACACTTGACCTTTCCCAGAGCAGCCAGTTCACCCGCCTTCGCGTCTGTAGACACAGATCCTCCTTATTCTTGTAAACGTTTACACATATACCACTCAATCAGTATTTCAGATATTGGCAGAGCCCAATATCTCTTGTTCAGGTCTGATATTTCCCCATACTCCAGTTACCTGGTGCCTGCCCTCAGGGAGTCTGCTCGTTTGACCCAAGGAGGTCTCCTGGTTCTTCCAGCTTTCAAATTACCTCAGATTCCTGTGCTCTAAATGTTCACCTCTGTCCACAGAAAATATAGTGTATAATGCAGGTGCATCTCGGTCCAGGCTGCTCAGGGGAGGTGAGAATCACACCAGAGTCTCTGCTCCAACCTTAGGCACTGACCTGCTGCTGCTCTTGGGAATTCAGATACCACAGTAACCAGGACTCCAGTGAGGTCACCATCACCTCAGCAGACCCTGGGCTCCTCCCCTCCTCTCTCCTGTAGATCTCCAGGCTTCGTGAGTCCTGCCTCAGTAGCCTGAGGCTAGTCCATCCTTTCAGCTCAGCAGCGGTGCAGGGCTCCAATCCCTTCTTGTGGGTTTCGTGAACTGGTTTACAGAGGACCTGAATGCCCTTGACCATGAGACAGTCTGTCATTTAAAATTCAGGGAGGCTCCTCAGACATCCCCTGGGCAGACCTGGAACCGAAGCATCAGAATTTGTGTTATGGTGACCCAGGAACAAAACTCCAAGGGAACAGTGGCTGTGACTAGTGGTGAGGTAGCCCGGGTCACCTCTGTCCTGAGGATCCTGTTTCTTGATTTGTTCCAGTTCCTCCCACGGGTCTAGACTGTGTACTCTGGGTACACATGGATGTGTCTCTCTCATGGGATACAGACCATATTTTAAAGCTATAACCCTACAACAGAGGAGGCTCACACAGCTGGCTTTTCATGTCGATTGATCTGGTGTGGATGGAAAGTACATCCGTGGAGAGGGCATGTGCTGGAGGCAGGCTGAGGGCAGGCATGGTGGGAAGACCTTGGGATGGGTGAACAGGGAGGACTGGCCATGTGTCTGGAGTCACATCGAATCGGGGTACTGATGGGACTATAATCTTGGTTGACACACAGGCCTGGTTCCTCCTTCCTCCATTAGCCCTCAGGGCAATGTGCCTCTTGAAGGCTGCATTCTACCCTGGGCGTGCAGCTCTGCTCTTGTCCTGCTGCAGCGATGGTTGAAGTTTTGGTTAACCCCCATGTCTGCACAGTATACGGTTTGCAGAATGGGAGTTTTTGGAAGTGGGATGCTGGAAGGTGGCATATTCATAAAAATACATCATATGGACCGGATGTGAGCTTAATAGAAACTGCTTCTTTGTCTCCCACCCTCCTGGTTCCTGCCAGCTGTAGTTCGGACCCAGAAAGCATCAGCATAATTCTTGAATAAAGCGGGAGGTGGGGGGAAGGGCAAAACCAGAGAGCTCTGATGTAGAAATTGAAATTTCACACTCCAAAGGGCCAGGATGGTTGCCGAGGTCAGCAGGCATCCTGCTCCTCCACCCCCTAGTGAGTCAGAGGCAACATCGCTCCCGTGTGCGTCAGAGGCCCATACGCTGCTAGGAAGGCGTGTTTGACATCTGTTGTCTCCTGCACCCCCTGAATACATTCAAGTCTTTCAGCCGGGGGGCATGTCCCACTCATCTGGTGAATGCATCAGCCCAATACAATTTGCTTTCTAAACAGATGTCCCGGGCCAGGGGTGGAGGGAAGCACAGCTAACTTTGCCTAGAAGTTGCTGGAAGACTCTTTATGAGGCTTTTGACTGGGGGTTGGGGGAGGTCACAGAATTCACTTTAATTGCCAACACCTAATTTGGGCACTCGAGTTAGGTATCCCAGGCGAGCTCAGTCCTCATCCGGAAAGAGGGTTTCTGCCTGCCATCTGCTTGTGAGGATTTCTCAGGCTGCTTTTCTGAATGACCAGGTAGAAAAGAATTGTGGCTGACCCCCACAAGTCCACAGGCCCCTCGGTGGAGTCAGAGCTCCGCCTGCACCGAATGTGGGGCCACTGCCATGTCCTGACTTCATTCACCTGCCGATTCCTACATGGGGGTTTGCGTCCTGCTGGGAGCCCACAGGTGTAAATGCAGCCATTGTGTGCAGGTGACCAAGGGCCAGCAGAAGCTTGGAGATCAGTAGAGGCTGCCCATTAACTTACTTCTTAGGCCATTCATGCTTTATGCGTATGAATGACCTTCCCTCCCTCAGGCAAGTCACAAGGATCTCAGAGGAATGTTTAAGTTGTTATAGATCACTATTTCCTTTAGGAATTTCCCCCACTTGCCTTGTTCCACTTTAAAGCAGGGCTGTGAGTCACCTTCTTGGAGCTCCATTACTGTTTTGTCCCATATGGATGTGCCCAAAGAAGGGGTGACCTGAATCTTGCCCTTAGTAAGAGCTATACCTGTTTAGATCCTTCTAGAGGAAAAGAGCCACCACGTTGTGGCATGCTCCCTTGAGGGCTGGGTTGGCAGACCTGTGGAAGCCCAGGGAACGAGAGATAATGCTAACATCGAGCTGAAGTTCAGGTTGTACTGGCTGTGAGATGGGGCGAAGGGGGATATATGAGGTAAAGGGGTGTGATAGCTTGTTACTCAATGCAGATGCTCGTTTGGGAAAGCACAGCCTCCGTGCATGACAGTCTTGTCATAGGCCTGTACCCCCCCCCATGGAAGCTGTCCCTACAGCAGGGCCACTCCCTTTGGGTCACTGTCATATGGCTCATGCCATTCATATTTAAAAAAGGTTGCCTAAGTTATTGCCACTATGGCCACAGACCACCTATACCAAGAGACTGGCTATCACAGGGGCCAGGAGTTTGGACCAAGGAAGGGAGCTCGCAGGGCAGTGAAGACAGCTCATTACACAGGTCCTGGATGCAGAGGACAGCTGTAGGAAACCCAGGGTGTTGGAGGGCTACAATGCAGTCTGGGAGCCACATATCACCAGAGGCTTAGAAGTGTACAGAGAGCACTGGAGTATGTGCGGGGATTGCCAGAAGGTTTTCCTGGACAGCAAGAATCAGAATTAGGACAAGAAGATGGAATTCCCTGTAGTTGAGTGACGTGGGTGGTCAGGCCTGGCGCCTGGTTGATAGAGGTTCTTTCTACCCAGTTTGAGGCCCCAGGGCCATCCACAAAGCCAAGTGGAGACAGGGAATAGGTGTTTTGAAGAGGGGAGTGTTCACATCTTACCATTTTACTGGTGACAGCTGAAGAATAGAGAAGCCCTTGGGGGCAAGTAAGGATGATTCTAGGAAGGTCTGTGAGTGCTTGGCCAGAGCGGAAGTCCAAGGAGACTAGGGTAGGAACGTGTTCCTGCTGGGAAACTCGTCCCTCTGGAGGCTGAGTTGCTGGAGAGCAACTTACCTCTGCTGGAGGTGCCCATGGGGTGCTGGAGAAGACAGGGGACATGCTGTCAACAAACTGTGCTTTCGCCTCTATGTCCAGAGCATTTGAGATGGACCAGCACATGTATGGGAGAAGGGCCTTTGTCTCAGAACACAGCTTGGCACCTGAATCCCAAGTGTCCCTGTAGGCTCCTGATTGTCTTCTGTAGTTTTGGCTCTGGGTGGCACGGTATCTCTAGAGACCCTTTAATGTCTGGCCTCACCCTGCCACATGCAGGGTGCTCTAACAAAAGCCACCAGACTCCAACAAAAACAGGCCACCAGGCCAGGCCCTTACTTATCTCTCACAAGGCTTCCAAATGTGTGTAAGATGACTAACAAAAAATAAATGAAAAGAAGCGCCATAGGATCTTGTGTGAAGTTTGCAACTCTCAACGTCTTTTTTTTTTTTCCATGAATAAACCCCCACATAGGTGCTCTCTGACCTGTGAGGCAGTGGGCCTGCTGGTATCCAAAGCACAGGAAGGGTGAGGCTCTACCCTGATTGGCCAGGGTGTGAGCGACACCAGAGGGCAGGCTGGCTCAGAACCAAGTGGGTGCTGGGATTACTCTCTGGTGATGACTGTATAGGTCTACTTGTCCCTCAGGGAACGGGTACAGAGGCCCCACGGTCTTCCAGTAGAGGCTTTGGGAACCGCTCCAAGCCATTTGTCCTGACAATTGTCATTTGCGCACCCCACAGTTGCCTGTGGATGTAAATGGATCTGACTCCGGCCAGCGCCTGATGGAGACGCTGAATGATCCGCATCTGGGGCTGGCACAGCTGCCTTTGAAAGGTCCCCGCCTTCAGAGGGCTGACCTCCCATGGAAGAGGAGCAGCTGTGAAACTTGGGGTGACAGCACTACTCTAGGGGCCCATGGGGATGGCGCTTTTTTTTTCCTGGAGTGACTTGCGTGTGGTAGGTACTGCTGTGTGCCCCATCTGCTGAGCCAAGGCTGGCTTGTTAGGAGTTCCCAGATCTACCAGGTGACACTTCACACATGTGGAGTCCATGTCGTTTCTTGGCAGAACTCTCTTCTGCCAGGGGTAGGGTAGGGGTGATGATGTGATGTCTGCTAGGTACCAGGCCGGAGTTAGGGGCACCTGTCTTCTCTGTTGTTCTTGGGAGGACGCGTGCAGCTGAGAGATGGAGATTCCCATCAAAAGGCCCAGGAGTTATCTATCAGGAGAGACTGAGGCATGGGCCCATCAGCCCCTGCCTCTGAGGGCTGCCCTTGGGTGGTAAGAGCATGCCACCCAGCAATGCTAGCCGACTGATCGCCACATCTGGTATGTATCCATGTGAGACACAGAATCCTGTGTCCCAAAGCTGAGGAAAACAGCCAACCATGCACATCACAAACAGCCCACAGACAGTTAGCTTTGGTGGTTTAAGGATCTCAGCAGACCAATTGGTGTCTTACAGAGGGGCAAAGAACCAGAGAATGGGGGCAAACTGTATGACCCAACTATGTAGGCAAGAAAAGCTACATTCTCGAGTCTGGCAGTTAGAAAAGTTCTTGGGCTCTGGGGAGAGAAACCACGAGTGTGCCAGGATCCTCACGGCTCTCCCTCTGAGGGTCAGATCCACACTTGATCTCACTTGAGGTAGACTTCTTGAGACGCTATGGGCCAGAGGCCACTGAGAATAAAATTGGCCAGGGGACTCACCCAGTGACAAGTGACACCTCCCAGCCCGGATCTATACTTTTTTTTTTTTTCGAGACAGGGTTTCTCTGTAGCTTTGGAGCCTGTCCTGGAGCTAGCTCTGTAGACCAGGCTGGCCTTGAACTCACAGAGATCCACCTGCCTCTGCCTTCCGAGTGCTGAGATTAAAGGCGTGTGCCACCACCGCCCGGCCGAATTTTAGTCTGGTTTCTTTCTTTTTTTTTTTTGGTTTTTCGAGACAGGGTTTCTCTGTGGCTTTGGAGCCTGTCCTGGAACTAGCTCTTGTAGACCAGGCTGGCCTCGAACTCACAGAGATCCGCCTGCCTCTGCCTCCCGAGTGCTGGGATTAAAGGCGTGCGCCACCACCGCCTGGTTTATATGCTTTTTCATAGAACTTGAGTGCTCATTTTTATTTGGTTGTGTTTTTTTAGACAGAGTCTTTCTATGCAGGTTAGGCCATTCTTGAACTCACTACATAGCCTAAGGTGACCTAAAACTCTGGGTAGCTCCCCTGTCAGCCCACAGACTGCTCGAATCATAGGCATGAGCTGTGACTCATGGCTCTGCGCTTTTCAGAGTGACATTTCTTGGCCCACCTCCACCTCGAGGTACCTGTCTGTGAAGAGTTATCTTAACCAATGTTTTTACAAGAGGCCAGAAAACCTTTTCTGTCAGATGTTGAAAACCTTTGTGAAACTGGCAAGAGCGTTCAACACATTTTATTTTTTTTGTTGGGGGTGGTGGTGAAGAAAAAGCACAAAGAATTAAAAGTATCTGGAAGAAATAAAAACTTTGGTACACCCAACTGGTGCCTGATTTCCCCGGCTACTGTGTAGCACCTTGGAAATGTTCCTCTTCTGTTCCAGCTCCCTCAGGAGTCCTGATTGCCAAATTTTCAGTGAATCTCTTTGAAAATTATGACAGAGAAGTCAACTTAACATCTCAAATTGTAAATGTCGTGGCAGTAGGGAGAGGGATGCCATGGGACACAGGAAGAAGTCAGAGGACATATTGTGGGACGTAGTTTCTCCTTTCACCCTGTGGGTCTAATGAGTCTTTTTCTGTCTCACCAGCTAGCTCTCAAATAATGGCACAGAGACTTATTAATTATGAAAGCTTGGCCTTAGCTTAGGCTTGTCCTGCTAGCTCTCTCTTTTTTTTAAAAAGATTTTTATTTATTATGTATACAAAATACAATGTGCTGCCTCCATGTATGACTGCAGGCTAGAAGAGGGCACCAGATCTCATTACAGATGGTTGTGAGCCACCATGTGGTTGCTGGGAATTGAACTCAGGACCTCTGGAAGAACAGTCAGCATCCTTAACCTCTGAGCCATCTCTCCAGCACCCCCCACTAGCTCTTA
Source organism: Ondatra zibethicus (assembly GCA_004026605.1). Lineage (NCBI taxonomy): Eukaryota > Metazoa > Chordata > Mammalia > Rodentia > Cricetidae > Ondatra > Ondatra zibethicus. The sequence goes on from PVIU01014793.1 coordinate 43,909, forward strand.
TAACTTAAATTAACCTGCTCTTATTAATCAATGTTTTACCATGTGGCTTTTTACCTTTCTTTCATCTTGCACCTCCTGTTTCCTCTTCATGGCTCCTGGCGTCTCCTCTGTGCCCTGATTATCTCCTTCTACTTCCTCTCTCTGCCCAGAAGTCCCGCCTATACCCTCTGCCTAGCTATTGGCTGTTCAGCTCTTTATTAAACCAATCACAGCAATACATCTTCACACAGTATACAAATATCTCACCACATGTGGGGCCTGGGCTCAAGCTCATATCTGTCAGACTTGGTGACAAGTCCCTTTGCCCACTAAACTATCTTTCCACGCTAAAACTTAAATATTTAAAAATTATTTTATTTTATGTGTATGAGTATTTCACCTGCATGTATGTTTATGTACCACATGCATGCAATGCCTGTGAAGGCCAGAGAGGGCATTGGAGCCCTTGAAACGAAAATTTTTCAGCCATTTGTGAGCCTTCATGTGAGGTGCTGAGAGCTGAATCCAGGTCCTCTGAAAGGAGCAGTCAGTGCACTTAACTGTTGAGCCATCTCCAAGCTGAACTTAAATATTGTAAGTGAGAGAGTTGAGTGAACACTTTATCGAGTGACTCCATATGTTCAGAAACGCTTAGCAACCCATCATACACATGTTCCCAGACATTTAATTTCTGGCATGTTTATGTCTGGGCTATTTCTGTCTACTCATGGTCAGATCTCAGCTGTGAGATTGAGGAAAGGAAGGAAAAGGATGTGTGCGTTGTCCTATGGCATCTCCAGATCTCTCTGTGATGCCCAGGATGCTTTTGACTTCTCTGTTGAGATTTACCAAACAGGTCTACCCCTTCGAGAGCACTGTCCCGAGATAGGTGTTGAGGAAGATCACAGCTGGACCCATGGGGTCATCTTCTAGATGCTACCATCCCAGCCAAAATCTCCAAAGAGCCAAGAAACAGGGCTTATTCTAATGTCTTCTCAATGTCAACATGCCACATCACCCTAATCACCAAGCAGAAAGGTAAATAGTTTCCTATACATATAACCACATAAGGAAGATGTGGTAGTTTGAATGTAATTAAATCCTATAATCTCATAGGAAGTGGCACTATAAGGAGGTGTGGCTTTGTGGGAGGAAGTGTGTCACAGTGGGGGCGGGCTTTGAGGTTTCCTATGCTCAGGATGTCACCCAGTGTCTCAGCTGACTTCCTGTTGCCTGCAAGATATCGGACTCACAGCTCCTTCTCCAGCACCACATCTGCCTGCACGCCGCCATGCTCCCCGCCATGATGATAATGGACGGAACCTCTGAAACTGTAAGCTGCCCCAATTAAATGGTTTCCTTATAAGAGTTGCTGTGGTCGTGGTGTCTCTTCACAGCAATGGAAACCCTAATGAGGACAGAGGTCTCAGAAAACAAGGACACATGGAATACCTCAGTATTAATGAATTCACCTCAAATCCTTCTTCTTTAATTCCTACGCAATACTGAGGTCCACTTGGAAAAAGAAATCAGACAGGCATGTTGAAGATATCAACCAGTAGGAGACAACTTTGGGGGAAGCTTTCAAGTAAATATCTTCAGATGTCTGTGAGTTATGCCCTGGTGGGGACTCAGACTTTCCAGGACTGCGGCCTTGACTCCTGCTGCCTGCGCACACGTGATAAAGATTTTGTTTTGTTGTCTTTGTTTATCCCGCGAAGCTGGAATTTGTAAATGTGGCTTGTGCTTTTAGAAAAAGAAATGGGATTTTAAGATTTATAAATAAGTCAATTTCACAAAAATATGAATGTAATTTGTTTTGTATTTCATAATTGTTATAGAAAGAAAAGAGTTCATAGTTATTAAGTTTATAGTAAACTGAAGAGTCTCAAATAATTCTTTATTGAGGAGAAGAATAAGCTACAACTCTGGTATTAGAATTTGGGCCTCTGTGAACTCACCGTGGATGCTGGGGGCGGCCAGTTTCTTCATCTGTAGAATATTCTCCAGAACCCTTGTCTCTGGGTGTTAGCACTTTAAAATCCACCTAAGCATCGGCTAATTTATTTCAACTGTGGCTCACATTCAGGGTTCTTCAGTGTCCTACACTTTTAGAGTTAGGAAGTAAAGAAGTGTGAGTGGGGGGAGGCGGGGGCGGGGAATGGTCCTCAAGTCCGGCCAATGACCAATGTCAGGAGGTGCGGACTGACCGTGGGTTCACAAGCAGCTTTTGCCAGATCTCTGGTGCTGCTTCTGTAACTGGTTGTTTTTGTTACTCTTGGCTCTTCGGGGGCCTGCCACCCAGCTCGGAGACTTATTCTTACCTATGAATGCCCGATCTTAGCTCGGCTTACTTCTAGCCAGCTTTTCTGTAGTAATATTTCATTTGTATTTTAATAAATAAAGCTTGCCTGAAGATCAGAGAATAAAACAGCCCCACTGGTCTGCCTTACAGACCAGGCAGTGGTGACACACACCTTTAATCCCAGTAGCCACACTAGTTTGCCATAGAAACCGGGCAGTAGAGGTGCGCGCCTTTAATCCCAGCCCTAGAGAGGAAATAAGATGGGAGGAGACAGCTCTTAGACACAGTCTCATTCTGAGATTCCTGGAGGCAGGATCGTCATTTCGGACTGAGGTAGAGGTAAGAGCCAGCAACTGGCTGTTTAGCTTTTTCTGATCTTCAGGGTGAACCTCATTATCTGTCTCTGGGTTTTTATTAATTGTGGTACACTTTTCTGAAGCTATCCTGTCCACATTTTGCTGCTAGACTTTTGTCTTTCTCTATTCTATATTTCTTTCTTTCCTTCTCACTTGGTGGCTGGTTGAGTAGCTGCGTGGATGGCCCCTGGTGTCTTCCTCCTTTTCTCCCTCCTCCTCCTCTCTTCTCTTCCTATTGATTCTCTCTGCATGTCAGCCCCGCCTATCCTTTCTCCTGGCGAGCTGTTGGCTCTTTATTAGACCAATTAGGCGTTTTAGACAGGCAAAGTACCAGAGCTTTACAGAGTGAAACAAATGCAACATAAAAGAATGCAACGCATCTTTGCATCATTAAACAAATGTCCACAGCATTAAACAAACGTAACGCGTCTTAAGCTAATATTCCACAGCAGCCTTCAGTCACAGGTGCTGGCTCTGGTTGTCTTACTTCACCCCCAGACTGTGATTTCATGAGAGGCTGCAAAATGATCGTTTTTTTCTATCATTCTTTAATTTAATTAGTTGTACTAAATCCACACAGGAAATGGCACCCTAGTCATACTCATGAAGAATTTGTATAGGAATCAATGTTCCAAGAGGTCTATAGCTCATGCTTTGATATGATTTTTCTTATTTTTAGAAATTAATGTTATCCTTGCTTAGTGGAAGAACTAGGGTAATTTATGTAAAACTGAGACTACCGATCCTCTGAAGGTTAGATACAATTTCCTCTGTAAACCACCAGGGCCTGGGGTCTTAAAGGGAGCACTTTATGCTGTGCGTGGGTAGGTAATGGTTCACACCTTTAATCCCAGCACTCGGGAAGCAGAGACAGGTGGATCTCTGAGTTCAAGGCCAGCCTGGTCTACAGAGCAAGTTCCAGGACATCCAGAGCTACACAAAGGAAATTCTGTCTGGGGAGGGGGTTATGGGGGGGAAGGAAGAAGAAGAAAAACAAACAAACAAAAGCAATACTTTACCTCTTCTATTTCTTTTTTTGCTTGACCAGGATTTTTGACTCTAATGGATCATTTTGGCATATTGTCTTTATCTAGAAAAATACTAATTGATTTAGGTTTTCAAATATATAAATATAAATGCAAATGTAAATATCATTCATTGCATGTTGCTTCTATGTTTTACTTCTCAATAAGAAGAACACAATTAAGTCATATGAAGGCAAACGGAAACTACCATGTGAGCCAGACACAGAGACAAATATGTCACACATTCTCCAATACATAACACACCCACACACACACACATAGGCTCACATATTTGAATACTTGGTCCTCAGTGAGTAGTTGATGGGTAGGATTAGAAATGTCACTGGCGTGGGCTTTGAGGTTTCAGTGAGGGATCTCTCTGCCTCCTGCTTGTAGAACTAGATGTGAGCTCTCAGTTACGGCTCCAGCTGCCATGTCTTGGCTCCATCATCCTAAACTCTGAGCCTCTGGAACTGTAGAAGTTCAACTAAACACTTGCCTTGATCATAGTGGTTTTTTTGGTTACAGCAATAGAAAAATAACAGAGACACACAGCATGAGTAGAAGAAGAAGAACTGTTTGGGATGGGAGAGGGGAGGGATAGGAGGGACAGAAGAGGGAAATAGCAAGTGAATATTGTCAAAGAACATTATACATTTGAAAAAAAAGGTATCATTATGAATGCTCCACTTTATACAGTGACATATACTAATATTTAAATGACTTTCAGTGAGTTGTCTATTATGTTGACTTTTAAGAAGAATTACCTTTTATATTTACCCACTGCTAATTCCCCTTTCCTGACGACTTTCTGCTTTGATCATTACTCTGCTTCTTTTGTCTGTAGTTTGGCTCCTTTCATGTTTCTTTGTAGAAATGTTGAAGTTGTACCTTGACTCTGCTTATTTTCATCTTTACTGACCACTAAGGATGGGCAGTTGTATGTGTGCATGCATATATGTGTATGTGTGTATGTATGTATGTATTATATATTCTCTCTGTGTTCTTGGGTTTTGCATTTAAGAATTCAAGGCAACATAGTTTGAAGATACTTGAAAAAAAAACATGTCTGTTCTGGATATGCACAGATGTTCCCATGACATCACTCCCTGAACAGCAGGGTATAACATCTGCCTACATACTTGCCTGGTCATAGGAGTTATGAGTCATTTAGAGATGGGCCAAAAAATGCAAAAAGGTGTGTGTAGATCATAGGCAAATATTGTGCATGAGCATCTCAGATTTATATGCACAGAGGGTCTGGAGCCAACAGCCCATTAACACACCAACAGCCTCTCTCTCCTCTTTCCCCTCCCTCTCCTCCTCTCCCCCCTGTTTCACACACACATACATACATACAACACAACACACACACACACACACACACACACGAGTGAGCCATGCCTTAAGCCTTCTAAAAGTCTAAGAAGAGAGAATGAACAGATGCCTCACAGGAGGTACAGGCCTGGTATTGTTTTAATCAAAATGAAGACAAAGGAAGAAACACAGAAACCCAGGGGTTTAAGAGAAAAATCTTCATGGCAGGCAACTCTCTGACCTTCTCAATCCTCTGGCCTACACTGGGAAATGCTTCCCAAGAGGCCTGGAGGAGGAGTCAAAAGTTCCTGCACCCTGAGAGTTGGAGACCAAGGCAGGAGTGTGATTAGGTAAAGGTGTGGCAATGGAGAGAGATGCCAAGAGTTGGAAGGGATACTCTAGACAGTGGGAGCCAGTCTCTGGTTGGTAAAATCACAGGCCATTTCTATTTTCTTTATTATCTGCAAACTTCACAATATTCAAGTATCATCACTTTATTGATCAGAAAAAATTACAGAGTGCTTTCTAAAATCCAGTCTTCTGGCTTCATTTAACCCAGGAGGTGTGTGCCTTTGTTCCTGGACCCCCAGTGGCTCTGAAGAGCAGGGCAGGGAGGGGACCCACCAGGGGGCACCAACAGCATGCTTAGGCATATCAGAGGGGAGAGGACTGAAATGATTTAAAAAGCCATTGGTTGAGATGAGAGTCAAATGACATCGATAGAGCATGCTGCTGGCTGGTGGTAAGCACCTTAATGGTTCTATGGGGCCTGCTTTCTACCTATTTCAGGACCTTTCCCACCAGTCTAAAGCAAACACACCACCTTTGCCCCATTTGAATCTGCAGTGGCTCCTCCAGTCTTGCGTTTTGGTGATGCTGTGTTGAGAGGCTGTGGACTCTCTGGGATGCCATGCCTACCCGGTGGAGGTAGTCACTAGGGGTGGGCTTTGAGTGTCACGTGAGGGCCTGCTGTGCTCTCTGCCTCTAGGCCACTGCTGAGCCAACAGCACCACCCCACACTTGTACAGTGTGGCTGATCCACTCCTCCTGACCTTCACTTTTAGTTTCGTTCATGACAAAAAACAACACGGGGAGGAAAAGGTTTATTTCAGCCTACAGGTTATAATCCACCATTACAGGGAGTCAAGGCAGGCCTGCTTGCTGTCACATATGACATCATTTCTACTAGGACCTTACTCAGAGCCAAGACGGAACAGCAGGACCATGGAGGAGCGAAGTTTGCTGGTTCACTCAAAGGCTCGTACTTAGCTAGTTTATAATCCAGGACCATCCGCTCAGGGCATGGTGCCCCCAGAGTGGGCTGGACACTCCTATATCAACTTGTAGTCAACACTCCCCCCTATAGACATGTCCACAGGAAAAGTGTCAGCCGGGCAATCCCTTATTTGAGACCCCGTGCTCAGTTGAGTCTAGGTTGTGTCAAGTAACCAGGATAGCGTCTCTAAAGTGATGGACTTGAACTGCCTGAAACTGTGAGCCCATCAGTATTTCATCCATAGGTTGCTTCTATCAGGTATTTTCAGTCTCAGTGATACAGAAACAATTGGCACATCTATCAGTTTCTCCCCCCCCACTCTCTCACAGGTATACTGGGTCTCACCCATTTGTGTTCTGTTCATAAGAACAACTTCTTCTTCTTCTTGTTCTTCTTCTTCTTCTTGTTCTTCTTCTTCTTCTTCCTCCTCCTCCTCCTCGTCCTCCTCTTCTTCTTCCTCCTCCTCCTCCTCTTCTTCTTCTTCCTCCTC
>PVIU01014794.1:0-50609 GCA_004026605.1 Ondatra zibethicus
GACACCGCAAGCTACACGAGGGTGTGGGCAGGTACCACTCTCCTCCTCTCGCATCCACAAGACTGCCAGCAATATCAGCTTTAGTGTGTACACCAGTTAAAGTCCAGGGACCACTCTTGGCTGTGCTACAGCTGGTGAGGGGCGGGGCCAGCTCTACCCCCACCCCCACCCCTCCACCCCCGCTGCCATGGGTGGCAGGGGGAGGCAAGGGACAAAGAGGGGATCAGCAATGCTCAGAGGACAGACACAGGTGGGAAAGCCTCAGGGGCATGAGAACGGAAGAGCATGTCTTATCCCTTGCCAACTGCAGCAATAGGCAGAGCGGGTCTTGTACATTGTCTGGGCAAAACAGTAGAGATGGTCCTGGTGATGTGAGTGTGGAGAAGCTGACCTGAGGGCAGGAGGACCGGCTCTGCTCCTTGCTGCCTGTTGCATTGGGTGATCTAGCAGATCTAGCTAGGTGATCTAGCTAGTGACCTGTACTGCCAACAAAGGCTAAGGTGACATCTGGCTCGGGCTGCTGCCAAGGACAATGCCTGGGTCCATGGTCTAAGAGCAGCTGGGGTCTGTGTGGATGTCCCTGACCTGTATTGCCACTAAGGGCCATATGGATGTCAGGGGTCTAGGCTGCCACCTAGGCATTTTAGTGCCCAAGGGTTGAACCTCTGTGGCTAGCCTTGCTATCTGGGGCCTTGGTGTTGCCCAGGCCTGGACTGCTATTGCTTGGGGTCATGTCTGGGTCCTTGGCCCTGCAGCATCCTCAGTCTGTGGGGAGGTTTGTGGCTCTTGCTGCCACCAAAAGCAGAGGATTGGGCTACACAGAGTTGGTCCTGCCCCTTGCCAACTGTGGCACTTGGGAAAGCAGGCCCTGCACCTCACCTGTTTAGTACCATAATTGAATACTTAAAAATAATAAAAAAATTACTGGTCATGGGGAAAAGGCTATTTAGAATTAATCTATGTAGCTGGTTAGAGTTTATCATATTATCAAAGCTAGCTTGAGTTTGTCATTTGATAGCACATTTTCTTTTTAAAATACTGTAACAAAACAGTTACAAAATGGACAGAATATTACAATATTTAAAACCTCTGAGTTTATTGGCATAAGAATTATTGAATAGTTTAATACTCTTGATATGGGAATGAAAAAAGATAGACACCAAATAAAGCCCGAAGGAATGCATTCTGTAAGACATCTTTACGTGCATCACGAGACACTCAGGACATAACCTTAAAGCATATTTAAACGAGGAAAAAAACTGCAATAAATACGACACAATTGTTGAATAAAGTTTATTTGAAAAGACAAAATAATGAGAACAGACCAGCCCCAAGATTCCCTCAGGGTTCAGAGAGGAATCTACAGCTAGCAGAAGACTCGGGATCTGAATGCAAAAAAATCAATCTCTCACTCCATACTTTTGTGTGCCAGTTTCTTTATTGTTCTGCTGTGCTGTAAAGTTTACACACACACACACACAGACACACACACACACACACAAACACACATGCACACACACACACACACACACACACACACACACAGGCAATCCTGTGGTGGTAATAGCAAGGTTACAAGGCTTGAATTTCTCAGGGTCATAAAACAGAGAAGAACTGGCCAAAGGAAGCTGTCAGCTTTCTTTATGGCCCCTCAGAGATCTCAGAGATGCATGGCAGCCAGAGGCAAAAAAGTTGATTTAGGAGGCTTTAAATTCTAAGGAAGAGAGAAGGGGAATCGTGCATGATACTACCTTCCTAGGTGTGATTAATTAAACTAAAGGTTTGTGGTCAATAAATGTGAAAGAAAGTTGGGGAGGGATGCAGTGAATAGGCACTCTTTCTACTGGCAGGATTGTGGCCCTATGATCAGTGTCAGGGTTGCTACGGTAACCTGACATATGTTGCACCCACAGAAGAAGACATGTGGAGTCTGGTCCATGTTAGCATTTTCACCAACGTAGCTAACTAAAAGGGACATCTCAGATTCATGAATTACATCTATCGCCCTAAGCAGTTAAAATAAGGGGAATTTATGATTATTTAGTACAAAATCTGGAGCCTGACCATTTACAGCTCCCCATGCCAAATCACCAAGACAGCTTGTCCCATGCTGTCTGTGTGAAAGGGATGGCTTTTCTCTGGAGCTGGCTAAATAAACAATGGCTTTTCCCTGTTGTCGCTCAGGGTTAGGACACAGACAGGAAATTTCCTACGTGAAAATCTTCTATCAGTAAGCTGAGGTGAGAGTTGAAGTATGGAATTAATCGCATTTTTAGCTTTAGAGCCTGGGTTTAGCTGAGGTTAGCATTTTCCCAAGATGGCTGCAGCTGAATTTGGGACGCCCAAGCTCCTTTTCAGGAAGGACTATGAATGAAGCAAACTCAGATGTGCCATAGCCCTATCTTTGAAGGTCCCAAATGTGATCTATCTGGAAAACTCCTCTCCTGACCAAATATCCTGTCAATAAAAGATAATTGCAGGGGACTGACTTCTCAGTTTATCTCAGGGAACGAAGCTGTGGGAACAAAGGTTTTTTAGACTGTGTGATAAATTTTCTCACCAGGGTCCCACAGTGTGGAGAAAGTCACCCAATATACCAGGACTTGGGAAACATTGTGCCCAATAATTTAATACACTGCTGAATCTTTTGGGGACAGGTCGCACTAGAGCAAAAGAGTGCTATGACTTCACATGTGATTTACTTCAAGAAAGGCTGTTATTTAAAAGGTGGTACCCGCAGCGCCTTGCATCTGGGTCGGCTTCCATCAAAATGCATTCATTCTGGTGGGTTGACCTTCTGATTTATTAGCTGAAATCTCACTGTGTAATCCTGTGGATGGTGGCAACAAAGTAGATATTTAAGATGTGTGAAGTACTTGGTAGGAGATTTACTGAGCTGCTGAACTTGGGGGAGACAGATGACCTCATAGGAAATAAAAACAATGGAACTAATAACGCTAAATTCTATCCGTTTTCACAATTTATGTCAGGCAGTATAATAGGTGCACTTGATACCAGATGAAGAAAAATTCTCATGAATACTTTCTGTCTCTTTTGTCCACTGGAGTGAAGACAGTATAAAATTATCTTCTCAAGTCATTTTACCTAGAGTTCGCACAAATATGAGAAGACTCATGATCAAAGTGAGCTATGGACAGGTCAGGGAATGGAAAAATTGGGGTGCCCTCTGAGAATATTGATTTTGTTTAATTTCAAGTGATTTGATTCATGGTTTGAAAAATAGCATATAGATACATACATAAAATACAGTGTGACTTATAACTCACATGACAAAGAACACTGAGAAATGATGACAGACTGATGTACACATGGTAGCCTAAGAGACAGTTGGAACCACATTCTTCTCATCTGTATTTTCTGCCACATTTTGGTACTTTAGCTTAGGAATATACAATGATTTACCATATCATGCTACAGAAAGTGACTCAATGCTTTCTTTACCTTTTCTATCATTAACTTGGTAAAACTATAAGACATATCACTGTATTGAATGAACATGGGGCAGAGGTTATACGCAAGAGAATTATTATGGCCAATCTGTTTAAAACAGATTGGGCTTTGAAGAGGAGCACGGGCAAAAACAGCTCAGAAGTTGCTTTTTCTTAGTGAATCTTGAAGGACAAAGGCAGTGTTGAGTAACAGGAAGCGTAGGTAGGCCAACACAAAATCAGGGACAAAGGTAAAGGTCTTCAAAGTCTGGTTTGTTTGGGGAACCCCTACTAGGCTGGCATGCAGTAGATGGTGAACAAGAGGATCATGGGAAAGGTAGAGAGATAGGGAAACATACCATATATGGAGGCGTATATGAGTCTGAAGACATTGGAAATTATATTCTGAAGGTATTTCCGGGAACCGAGTCTCAGTTTGGAGTGCAACCTCACCCTCTAGATGCCTTCCGGAATGAGTGAGAGGAATACCTGTGGCCGGACTTTGTGGATGTGCCAAGCACGTTGAAAATTTTACATGCACGCTATTTCCACCCACAAAAGCATATCAATGGAACTCTCACTGCAAAAGACAGACTGGTTTTAGGAAAGTAGAGTGCTCATGGAGATTTACCTGGGAGAGAAGTCAGTTGATAAAAATTCTAAGGCAGAGTTTTTAATGAGACTGAAGCAGGAAATGAAAAATCAACACCACTTCAGCTGGCAAAAGAGCTGCATATGGAAGACATTTAAGACACAGAATCAATGAGTTCCTTGAAAGTGAAAAGGTGGGGAAGCAGGTTATTTACGACTGTTCTTTAGTTTCTGACTTAGGTAGCTGACAGAATTGCGACAACATTGATTGAGAAAGATAATAGGAAGGAGAGCTGATGAAGCTCTGCTTGCTGTCTTTAGACCAACTGGAGCTACGTCAGGACAAGGTTTAGAGAGTCACAGCCAGACAATACGCAGAGAGTAAGAGACCTCAGAACACTTAGCCACAAATGGGAGGGCTCCATGGAATTCCTCCCCTCGGGGCTCAGGAAACTCTGAGAAAGAGGAGGACAAAAGAGTAGAAGAACCAAAGAGAAAGGAGGACACCAAGGAAACAACCCCCTCTGAATCAGCATGAGCAAAATTCATATGAACTCACAGAGACGGAAGCAGCATCGTGTGAGTCTGCACCAGGTCCTCTATGGCTTCCAGATTACTGTTTTTTTTTTTTTCTTGCTTGCTTTTGTTTTTTTTTTTTATCAGATTCCTGATTCTTGTGCCTTTTCTTGGGCTCTTTTCCTTTGATGTATTAGTTTTGGTTCTATTTTATTTTATAATTATCCCTTTGGAGGCTGTGTGTTTTTTAGCGAGCGATAGAATATAGGTGGAAGTGGGGTGGAGGAAGAAGTCCTCAAGCTGTGGGTATACCAATGGGTGTGGTCCAATCATGGACAAAGGCTTTAAGAGTTGAGCAGTTGGCCAAGAAAGAAGAACAGGTCTTGGAGAAGAATTCGGAATAAAGAGAAAATAAGAAGGAGAAGGGACGGAGAGGGAGGAAGAAAGATTTTTAAAGGAAAGAGAACTGCCGGGCAGTGGTGGCGCATGCCTTTAATCCCAGCACTCAGGAAGCAGAGGCAGGTGGATCTCTGTGAGTTCGAGGCCAACCTGGTCTACAAGAGCTAGTTCCAGGAGAGGCTTCAAAGCTACAGAGAAACCCTGTCTTAAAAAAACAAAAAGAAATAGAGAGAGAGAGAGAGGGAGAGGGAGAAGCTTTAGAGGAAGAACACTTTACTCCAGCTCTGACTCTGTGATGACATATCTTTTTTTCTCCTCTCAGTTCCAGAATTTCTTGATTAAATTCATGAAAATCTGTGTCTGAGACTATGGAGGAAGCTGAAAATTCTGGTTGAAAATTAAGTAGGCGAAGACTTGGTGGGACTCTTAAGAAGCCACAAAGTTAAAATTGTGCTTATTTTGTAACACTATGTATAGTTTTTGATTATATTTTTTTGCCATAGTAAAAACCTTAAGTGATTTAACTTACACATTTTAAAAGGTAAATTTTTTTTCTGATTTTTTTCAATGAATGTGATTTGCCTCAAGTTCAGGGAGAACATATTGGAACTACATACACATAAAACTGTTGGGTTAAATACCATCTATATTTTAAATAATTTGGACAGCGAATGTGTGAAATAAAACACGGAGACTGACTGGAGGAATGGAGGCAGGAAGTGGAGGCAGGGTTGTGGTGGTAATGTGAGCTGTTTTCCCAACAGCCAAGGCTATAATGAGGTACATCTTCTAACGAAAGGCAGCTGGAGACACGGACTGACTAGAACTGTTAGTTTAATGAGAAAAAAAATGTAATGTGAATTGAAAACATCTTTGTTTTTAAGGTTCAAGAGGATACTGAGGTTCAAAGCCTGGTGAGTCCTCAGACAGGTTTCCTCAAGTGATGCTGAGCACCACAGGCTCTCATGGACAGCAATAGCCTTCCTGCCTTCCGACTGTGCTTTTGCTGACTCCACTAAGGGCAAACTCAAGAGGAGTTTTGAAAATCAGATTGACCCGTTTTTTTTTTTTTTTTAAAATCATTACAGCAATGGTGTCTACTTTCTGCTTAATTTCCTTTTTATCCCTATAGCCCTTGTTAGCTCTCAAAATTAAATCTTCCTCTTTTCCAACTCTGGAATCCAAGTTTGGATGAACCTTTGTCCACCACCCCCTTTCGAATAAGTACCTTTCCCCTGTTGGATGTTTTGTTCTCTGAGATCATTGTTTTGGAGTCAGATGATTTCATCGGCCATCTGTCCAAGGATAGTTTCCACATCGATTAGCCAGCCGTGACCGGCTATTCTCCAGCCAGTCACACTGGATTGTGTTCAGTTACTCTTCCAAATGAATCACTTTGGTGTTTAGCTTCCACGTACAGGCTGTGAGAAAGGCTGGAGCTGAGGAACTTGGTACTTAGTCTTTTCTGAAAGGAGCCCCCTCTCACAGGACTGTCGAAGTCTTCCTTCAATGTCCCACATCTGCCTTCTTTTGCCTGATTTCTCAGCACGTTTCTCTACAGTCTGTAACTCTTTCTTGAAAAAATATGCTGTATTCCTTGCTTTGATGATTGTCTCTTCTTTTTCTCAAAATAGCAGATTTGGGGTTCTTTCTTCCATCACAAGTATTGCTGTTTTTAATGTGATTTCTTAGTTTTGAAACAAATTTTGAATCTTCTTTACAAGATATTAAGCAACCGGTCAGATTTCCTTCTAGATCAGTGGTTTTCAACCTTCCTAACACAGCAACCCTTTTATGCAGTTTCTCATGTTCTGGCAACCCCTGACAATAAAATTATTCTGTCTCTACTTCATAACTATAATTTTGTTGCTGTTATGAATAATGATGTCCTGTAAGGGTGTGAGGGTCATGACCCACAGTTGAGAACTGCTGTAAATGATTATATTTATACCCATATATTATTGCTGATATCAATTTTGGTCTATTTGTAGTGGGAAGATGTAACTTCAGAGACTTAATACTATTTAAGTTGTTAAGACTATGTAATTGCTGAATATCAGCCAATAAATAGGACATCAGTATCAGCTCCTACTCTGCCTGGCAATATCACAGAAAGGGATAATATAAAAGCCAGGGAATGGATAGGGATGCTGTAAAATATTGCTGTCTATGCACGACTGGTTTTTGAAACAACCAGTCATGCACAGAAGTGTGTTTGTGTGTATGTGTGCACGTGCTTCAATTATTTATTAAGAACTTATGACATACTGTTTATAAAGTCTGGAACTCGTTGCTTAATGTAAACTAAGTACCATTTTGCTAGTTTTACCATGTGGATATGTAAAAATAAATTGAAAGAGAAAATTTGTTCTTTACTTTCCTTCATAAGAATAAGAAATACAGTGTTTATAAAAATGCCTTGAATATTTGTGCTTAAATTGGTTGCTATGAATAAAATCGCAAAAGCTTACTTTCACAAAGCAAAGGGCTGGGGCTCAGTCTGCCCCATTAATAAAGTACCAGGCTTTTGTCCTCATAAATGGCCTAGTCCATTATGTGATTGGTGCATTGTTGTGTTAGAGATTATGCTGAAAGTGTACACACGTGTTCAATGATTCTTACCTTGAAAAGCCTCCAGCTGTGTACCTTCTTCCTAGAATCAATACTATTAGCCAAAATAAACCAATCCAGTTGTTGCTATTGTGTTATGACTAGGCAAGAGACTAAGACTGTCTTTCATTGCCTATAAGGGGATAACGGTCCCTGAGTTTGTACTTTTTTTTCAGGCGACAATTCTCCACAGCTAAAACCTTTTGCCTTGAGCCTGTAGAAGGAGCTCAGTGCAGAGGAGTTGCCTTCATCCACGGACCAGGCCCTGGGTACAAGCTCCAGCCACATAATGAAATAAAATAAACTTTCATTTGACCCTATGTTGTAGGATAGGTAAGTAAAATATCTCATCTTGCTATTCTAATCTCTCTGCTCTACACAACAGCTCCTGCTTTGTTTCTCACTGTTCTTTCAAAAGCACGGCCATCTTGAAATATGGCCAATGGTGCACCATAGCCCTGGCCCGGTTTATTTCTTTCTCTAATTGACAATACAATATTATATAAAATTGCCCTTATTTACTACTCACTATAGGAATGTTCAAAGTACACACTGTTGTTCCTTCATTGTTTCTTTCTAGTACTTTGAGTTTCTCTAATACAACTTATACTCAGTCTTTTGGCATGGGTGTTTATGTCACCATGCGTTTGCTAAATTCCATGGTCTCATATTCTCCCCAAATCTTGCCCAGTGTTTTACTCTGACCCCTATGTTTATTAATAATTCAGTGATGAGTCTGGAGTTTTCTATGTCTTATGAACATAGGCTGAAAGTCCTGTTCTACTTCTGTTTTTGATAAAAGCAATGGCTTTTTTCTGGCACTTACACTCTCCATTCATATACAAATTTTTATCTTTTTAAAGACTATCCTCACACTACAACCACACAGGCCAATTCTTTTTTTAATTGACTCTTGATTTCCCTTATGTTTAGTAAAGCTGAATTTTCATCTAATTGTTTTGTTAATTAGATTTTTTCCATTTTTGACCCACTTTGTCTATCTATCTGTATAGAAACAATTGCATGTGGTTTATAGTAATCAGTATAGTATGGGATTGGATACGCTGGAGGACTTTATAGTAGACAGTTTGCTATTTCACTCCTATTCCCACCCCACTGTCATAGTCCACCGGCTGCCAGGAATATTGGCAGAGAGTTCACAGATATGCCATTGCTGATGGGTCTCCTCATCACCAAGGCTGTCTTATTGAAGATCCCCAGGATCTTCTTGGTTCTGGTCCACAGAATAGGGATTTAATTCAGGGATAAAATAATCTGTCGTCTAAATTGGAGACCTTGTAGGATCTTCTGAAAACAGTGTGTACTACATATGGGTCAGTCTTTCTCTGCCTGTCTTGCCTTTCACATATTCTTGCAAACACATCTTAAAATGACTCCCTAACAAATGCCAAGCAAATAATCTGTGAACTTAGAGTCAGTTTACAGAGCACTCAACCTAAGACAGAGTTTGAGTATATTTTGTCATACTTAATGAACTATGAAATTTCTCACTCTTTAGAGTTTAACAAACATAGCACTAATTTCACACAATCACTAAGCTGATATTGTAAAATATGATAGTTATCATTTCTAAATTTTATAAATCACAAATATGGCTTGACTCTTGCTACTTACTAAGCACCATGACAAATGTGGACTTGGGCTAAAATAATTCTGGCCATTTTAGTGAAAACATTTACGGAGTTTTTGAGAAACTTTAAAACTTTTTGGAGGTTTATGGAGGTTAAAAGTGCAAAAATATCATCAGAGGAGAATCTGTTTTAACAATGCTTATCAATGCTGGACATGGATGACAGCATTGGATAATGGCCATGACTGATGACCATGGATGATGAGCTTTTTTATGACATTGACTCAACACATTGTTCTTCACAATATTTCTGTAAACCTTTCGAATGGCAGAATACGGAGATTTCAAAGATCTTTTGGGTATGAACGGCCATAGGTAATGGTCTAATATTTGTCCAGCCTTTCCTAGTGAGTTTTACCCCACTAGAGGATAACATTAATATGGAAAATATTTTTCAAAGTTTCTGACTCACTTATAAAAACAAAAACATTCCTCTAAGATAGAACTCAGACAAGTATGCTTTCAGTATAAACAAGACAAAAGTCAGGTCCGTTGACATGGCTTTTAGTTTCAGAATATTACTTAAAATGGTCTTGTATTTTCTCAACTATTATTAAAGCTATAATAATATTTCCTTCATGGATGAAAATTGTGTCATGTTTAATTAGATTATCAGCCTCCAGAACTGCATACCCAGTATTGTCACAATCATCTTAAAATATAATGTGTGAGGGGAATGTTTACCAATATGGTCTTGGATAATCCCTTTCTTAATAAATAGTTTACAGATGCTCTATAATGATTAATGTTGTATGGCTTTTCCTGCATATCATCGGAAGTTTTCTTCTACTCATGACATGGCTGTTGAACTCAGGAATATTCAGCAGCTATAGTCATCTGACGGAGAACTACTTAAGAATTGATTCATTTACTTTCAATGATAGGTGAAGAGTCGCACGAGGCTGTTCATGACTTATAGGATGCCTAGTTCATGGTTAGTAAGAGAGAAGGCTCTTGAGGCCAGATCCATCCTCAAGGATATATAGGTAATTAATGGCCACTGCAGGAAGATTTTTGTTTTCTTCTATGGCACAGCCACCCATAAGTTCATCTTGGACCTGGAAGTAACCCTTCATCCACACTCCTGTAAGCAGCCCTAATTAAACTCACTATTTCACCAAGCTAAACTTAGATTTCTTTGGTCTGTTGCTATTACCCCATCTGGGATGAATAAAGATTTGTTTATCTCTCCAGAAAAAGTTTACACAACACTAGATTGTTATAAATAAATGTCCATTTACCCCAGATAGGGAACAATTACAAAATCATTATTCTGACCAATGATAGGTTGGTGAATGTTTTAGTTGCTTTTCTTATTCTTTTCCACTGTGCCATGGTGTGGTAGTTTGAATGGGAATGACCCTCATATGCTATATTTGAATGCTTAGTCACTAGCTAATGGGGCAGTTTTGGAAGGATTAGGATGTATAGCCTTGTTGGAGTAGGTCTGGCTTTGTTGGAGGAGGTGTATCACTGGGATTTCAAAAGCCCAAACTAGGCCCAGTCTTTCTCTGTCTGCCTGAAGTCTACAGATCTTACTGTAAAGCTCTTGGTTACCTCTCCAATGCTAGGCCTGTCTGCTTCCCACCATAATAATCATGGAATAACCCTCTAAAACTGTAATCAAGTCCATAACACAGTAGTTGGCTTGGTCATGATGCCTCTTCACAGTAAAAGAACCATAACTAGAACACAACAGTAAGAGTGATTTATTCTCAGTACCTTGACCAGTTATGAATTCCCATTAACTGCCACAAAGATGTTTTCTTTTACAACACAGCCTGCCCAAAGTAGAAATCTATGGGTGTAGTCATAAATATTTAGAAAGCACCTGAATAGGCAAGATACGTATTCATTGAAGAAGATAATAGCAATTGCTTGCACATAGGAGGGCCTATCACCTCCTCAGTCACAGGTTTTTGCCCTAATTCACCATACAAAATAAAAGTTCATCCTTTAAGTTCAATTGAGAAACATTTGGTTACATCCATAACAGTCAGGCCACTCCTGTATCATGCTTTACGTTTTGATAGTTTTGATGGTTAAACTTAATAGGATTTAGAATCACTAAGAAGACAAACCTATGGGTAGGACTGCTAGGGACTTACTGATTGGGTTAATTGAGGTAAGATAGCATACCCTAAGTATGGATATTACCATTCTAAAGGTATAAGGGCAAGGCACTGCTAGACTGAATAATAGAGAAAAATAGAGAATAATAGAAAAAAATAAATAGTTGAGCATGGCAACTTCTTGACAACAGAAACTATGTTATCAGCAGTCTCATATTCTTGATGCACACCTCCCCTGTCATGATAAAACCCAACTTCGAATTCTGAGTCAAAATAAATGTTTTTTCCTTAAGTTGCTTTCGTTAGAGGACTTTGTTGCGGAAATAAAACGAGTAACTCCTACAGCATTGTATTATGCCAGGGTCATAACCAAGCAGCCCTGCCAATTTTCTATTAGCAGCAGGTACAGTGACTTCTAGTACTACAAAAACCAACTAAGCGCAAAGAAGCTTTCAACCTAGTCCCAGCTTAATTTCTCCATGTCCTGTAACAGTGTGTTTGGTATCTTTGGTAACAGGGACTTAGCATCTATTATCAGCATGAAGCTAACACAAGTGACATGAGGTTTTAGGTGAGCCACCACATCCTTGAGAAGTAGCCACTTATGGGACTTCAAATATTAATGACTTTGTGGCATTCCTTTTTGTAACCACATGCATGGTAAGATGGTGTTAAGATTATTTAGTCACTACTTTTATTGCTCTTCCTGTTGCCTTTCCAAATCTATCAGCTAGCCAGTATTAGCTGTATGTGAATAAACCTGTTCATAGGGGGTGAACATGATTCCTGAAGTCCCTCCCACTAGTGTATATCCCAAGTATATCCCAAATGGTCTTATGATTAAATAGCTAGGGAGATATTTAAAACGTAAGCAAAGGCCAAAGGAGCAAGAAAGATCTCATCAGTTATTTCAGTTCTTTCCACAAACAAGCCATGTGGATGTAAGATGGATGTCGGGACTCTATTCCATCGACCTATTCAGAATCCATGATCAATCTCCATAAGCCATTGTGTCTCCTTGCTGCAGAGCTCCTGCTCTTGGGCTGCTATAATTGGTTCTTTGAAGCTGTCTAGTGTTTCTTGGCCGGGCTTGGACTATATTCTTACATGCCATGGTTTGCTTGTGGTTATATGGCTTTTGGGAGAGGCCTATGAGTTTTACAACTTTTTGATGTGAGAGTCCCCTCTGTGTGCTGTGATTACCATTAACGAATAAAGACACTGCTTTGGACCTATAGCAAGGCAGAACTTAGGTAGGCAGGGAAAGCTAAGCTGACTGCCGGGAGAAAGAAGGGCAGAGTCAGAGAGAAGCCATGGAGCTACCGGAGATAGACACTTAGAACTTTAGCTGGTAAGCCGCAGCCACATAGCAATATACAGATTAATAGAAATGGGTTAATGTAATATAAGAGTTAGCCAATAAGAAGCTAGAGCTAATGGGCCAAGCAGTGATTTAATTCATACAGTTTCTGTGTGATTATTTCAGGTCTAAGCTGCCAGGTGCTCGGGAACCAACAAGTGGCCTCTTTACAACTTTTGATAGGTCATGTTTCCAAACTGTGTACAGTGAACTGTGTTTGTCAGCTATGTTACTACACATTCCTACATTCCTTTCATTCCTTTGCTCTTTCCTTGACAGTTTTCTCTTCATTTTGATACTTTGTAAACCCTGCAATGCAGAAGGTCTTGGCTTCTATTTTTTCTCTTTTCTTTCTATAATCAATTTGTGACCTCAATTACTACCTGGGATAAATGAAGTATAGAAAACTTAATGTGCCCTATTAGGAATGTTGAACTCTTTGATATTTTGTATTCTGATAATTTCTGGCAACTCTTTTTTAATTAATTAATTTCTTGTGCTCTTGAGAATGGGTCTAACTACATATCACAAAATATCTCCTACTCCATAGCATTCTCCTGCCTGAGACTGATGAGTATTGAGATTAAAGATGTGTAACTCTTTAGTTAATCATGTTGTAAGCTTTGGTTTGTGTTTTACTTTCCTCTTTGTGTAAGACCACATACAATTTTCTTAGAAATTCCTGTTGCCTGTGTACCCAAAATACATTAAAAATACAAGTACTTTCATCCCATCCACCGTGACTATGTTGGTAGAGGCCAGGATTATTGCAATAGGCTACCAAATCCTCAACTCTCTCCCTCATACAATACTATCTCACAGTACTCTGTGCTAACTAACTAAGGCATAACATCTGTTACCATGGTGTTCCTCATCTTTCATTGTTCCCTGAGAGCAATGACCAAAACCTTCACATGGCTCAATAACAATAAATATTCTATAATATCTTCAAAGTATGAATATTGATTGCCAATTTGAAAGCATCTATAATAGCCTAAGAGATTAGCCTCTTGGCATGCCTCAAGGTATTATCTGGAAATTATTGCATGCCCCTGGAAAATGCCTGTGAACTATTACCTAGATAATATAAATTGAGATGAGAAGACCCATCCTGAAATGCACAGCACTATTCCATGGACTGAGTTTCTGGAACTAAATAAAAAGTGGAAGCTAGAAAGGCCAAGTATACAAAATGTCCTGTCTCTTGACATTTGCTCAGTTGCAGCAGATGTGAAATCTAAGTTTACTTAAATAGCCATGTTAAAAGTATTTCTAGGACTTCCAACTATGTGTACGCATTGATAATTTTTCCCCCTGAAATGCACCATCTTTTGTCTTGTTTCTCAGAACTGGAACGCTTATTTTCCAAATTTTAGGCAGTATGAATTAATGAAATCTATTTATTATTTTTGCTTATCAGCTTCCTACTGAGACTGACATTTTAATTTTACTCCCTGAAGAATCTTGAGAACTGATTCTAGTTATTAGCCAAATGGGAATGGGACATGAGAACTGGCCTTGCAACGAGTTTGTTTTTTAAGACCAGCAGAAATATCACTATGCTTTCAGAAGAGATGGTCCTGGATCTTTCAGTTGGGCCTAGACAATGAGGAAGTTACTTTTCCATGAAAGAACAGAAGAGGCAACCTCAGAGTCCTGCAATGTAAGAAATACTCAACCAAGTTCTGTGGCTTTGGAAACGAAAGGACCCCACAGGCAAAGGAATGTCAGTCATGTCTGGAAGCCTGGAAAAGGAAAATAGTAATGTGGTCCCTAGTCTCTCAGGAGGAACATACACTTAATTGACATCTCCTGCTGGCTCAGTCAATCCAGTTTTGAATTTTGACCCCCAGAAGGTGGGTTTCTGGGAAGATAAATGTCTTTGGGTTTTTCAAGGTCAAGTAAGTTACATCCTACAGTAAATTTTCTGCAGGATGCTTAGTTTAGATGCTTAATAACTGTTAAAAATCTATGTGTTAAACTGATTAGTAAGTGTAAATAGCCCACAATGTATTAAAACTCCGTGGTATATAAAATTATAGATGCAGGAGGCAGAGTGTTATATTTCACGTGTTTCTCTTAACTTAAAATAAAATTTCAATAAATCTTATTTAATTCAAATTCTTAGTTTGCACTCATTCTTTCCTTAGTTCTAAAATTATTATCCATATATAATTTATATGCAAATAATATGTGCAGAATGATTTATAACATCATAAATATACAAATTGAACATATCCAAATGATAGACCAAGAGGCAGTTCACACAGGTTGTTTCTAGGTTAATATTTGATTAGAAGGATTTTATTAGACATTCCTTATAATGGTATATTGATTGTCTGAAATAATGGATTTCCTTACTATCTATTTGCTAGGCAAATGCTATACTGGATTGGACTCCCAGCTCTACATATCGCCTTGCTGATGATTCAATTGGACCCTCTGTGCATTGTTCTTACTGTGTTAGTTGCCACAATTGACAACAGAATCAGTTTGGACATTCAGCTTTGTAATTTGAATGTTCACCCACTCTACATATTGTTAAAGAAAGATTTTCAAATGGATAATGGAAATGAACAAAATATATTAAATACATGTATGGAAGGCTCATAAAGAAATCTAATATTAGTTGAATATGATAGTCAGGCTGAAAAATCCAGCTTCCTAGGAAGCTGGGACAGAAACATCCCATTCCAAAACTCTTAACCTAAACAGTGAGCTCAAGAATAGAAATTAGTGGTTTATCTGGATTGATACTTCAAGTATAAATCACTGTTAATTGCAGTTGACAATAGATATTTTAAACTTAGTCCTGTTATTTATTATTTCATGTCTTTGGATAAAAATGGTCACAGCACCACCCCCCTGACAGCCCCCGGTAATTGATTTCCTATTTCTCTTCAACATCTTCACACCGCAGATGTAGGTGAAGGAACCTGGTGTTCGCATCATGCTGCAGCCAATCACTTCTTGACAACTTGCTGGTATTTTCTTACCCTCACTTGAAAATACTGGGACTCTATCTGGGGACTAATTGCCTCAAATCTAATAACATCAAAGTTTCTATTACAAATGCTCTAAAATGTACAGAATTCACTAGGATGCATCTTTATTCTGCACATATAATATGTCATATTTTTAAATCATTGTGTTACTGAACTACACAATTAGAATTTTTCCAGAAAAGTACTGAGGCTCTTGACTGTAAACATTCCATAGTTAAATCTGTGAGAAGTGACAAAACCAGAAATGTTTCATTATGATATTTTATTATGAGTGAATGTAAGAGAGGAAAAATCAACAACCACATACAAGCTTACAAAAGAAAAAGGTTAAAGTATTCTCTGCATTATTGTTACAAAAGCAACCCCAAACTTGTTTTTTGTTTTTTTATTTTTACAGGATAAAGGGATAAAGGCTTCTGCAGCATTGCCAATCGATCTTTCTGGCAGACGACAGGGATGAATGCTGTGCATTTATGGTTTGAGTGAAGGTCACTAATTTGATCTAGATTCTAAAAGTGAAAATACTGTAGCACCGTAACATGTGTTTTTAAAGCCCTCCCAAATATTTGCATGTTCACCAGCAAAGACAGAAGAGAAGCACCTTTGAGAGCATGGATCCCTGTGAAGAAGACAGCTGAGAGCCAGAAGTACTCCTTCAAATTCCTGCACCGCAGTCTCGTTTTCTATTTTACCGACATTCTACATGTAACTGAAGAAATTCGTAAGTTTTGTCAAGTTATACATAAATTGTGTAGTCTTCTAGGACTCAGAATTTGTCTCTCTGACCAGTTGAGGTAGTTAAAATAGGAAGGTCATTTATAATTTCATCTTTGCCTGTTTGGAAAAGAAAGGGATTCTTTTGCTGGTGAGTGTGATCATTGCTCTGTAGGTGGGCTAGGGTCCAAAGAATGTAACGCAGTGGTATCATAAGAGTGTTGACGTTTATTTATTATAGCACCATTGAGACATTTTGAAGTTGGAATTGGTAAAAAAATAAAACAAAAGCATTTGAACTGTACTGGGTGGACGGAATGGCAAAAAAATATTGTATTCTTTTTTTGTCAAATTATACTTTTTTCCCAAAAATTTGGAAATAAATAACTGGAATTTAGTCGGTCACTTGCACTGGTTGACAAGATTATAATAAGAAGAACACATGGATGCGGTTTTTGTTTTGCTGGGGTTTCAGATAGAGTTTGGTTTATAGAAAGCAAACAGGGCCAACGTCCACACCAAATTCTTGATCGGGACCACCGATGTCATAGGGTGCGATATCTATGATGGGTAATCTCAGGGCCTTGCGTGTGCGGTATTCAAAGACAGTTTTGCTCCATTCCCCGGTGTGTTTCTATTCAAAAGAGGAAAAAATGTGTAAGAAAAGAGCCACGGCATTATAGTCCATAGATGGCATGCTTAACTAATTATGTTGGAAAACTGTCTTCTGCTCTCATGGAATAGTTAATGCACATGGAACCTTCTAGAACATATGAGAACTTCTGTATTTGAAGTTTTAATGCTCTTGGTTGATCAATAAAATTATTAGTCAAACCCTGGTCAGACTTAAGAGTTAATCCAGAAGGGAGATAGTCACAGATAGGCTAACCCATTCTCATGCCTGGTTCTGGTTGTTGCTTCCATAGTTTACTAAGAAGTGGGTGAGTCACTCACAATGCGAGTAGCTAGCATTAGAAGTGAGTTCCTCCTTTTAGTAAATTACAAGAAAAATGAATAGATTTTAAGTCAGATGTTATATATTTACATTTAAAAGAGTGGTTATATCTGATGGATATTATATAATTAATAGTATATACAATATACAGTAAATAATCCAGTTATCAAAGTTGTTTTGTAAGTTTAAATTTCATTCATTTTCATTTAACCTGTTTTTCATCTAGAAGTTAGGCTCTGTTTTTTGTAATATTTTATACTTTTGTAATATTTAACATTTCTGGAAGAAATAAGTAGATGTTAAATAATTCATGCCACTAGGCAGCTTCTGTCTCCCTTATTGATTTTTACTGTTTCTCAGCAAACAGCTTGGATGATTAAGCAACAAATTTTGACGATGTTTGCCATCCTGCTTTCAAAGGGATTGTTACTTACAGCACAGCCGTCCTCCAGAACTGTGTAAGTGAACTTGCTGTTTCCTTCAGCTTTGAATTCCCCTTCATTTGATCCCATAAGCTTTAGAGACTTCTTGACATTGCCAGTGGCCTGATCCATGTAGGCGATACTGTTCTTGCAGTGGTATGTAATGTTCTGGGAGGCCCTGCTGGAGAGGAGCCTGAGGTATGCCAGTTGTACATCAAGGACATCTTCAGGAAGATTAGGATCACCATAGCTGAACTGTAACAGGACGAAAGAATGCATCAGAGGTCGTGACTGCAGCCTCAGATAAGGGCTTCATGCACTATCAGCATGGACATTGCGTTATAAATACTTCACATACATTATATGCCATTTTATTATATGCAGAAGTAAGTGCCTTAACAAGTAAAGAAGGTGTTTAGATTCAACCTCTCTAGTATAATTCAGCTTTTTATAGGAGTGATAGTTTTCTAATCAGACAAGTGTTTGAGGTATTCTACTTAGTAACCAGGAAGAAGTAAAAGGAAAAAAACTAAATGACATATATTTAGGCATACCTTGGTTTAAAAGGTCTGTCTTTTCTTACCTGAAATCCACCATCCATAGATTCTCCAAACCAAACATGTTTCTTTTCAGCAGCAGAATCTGTCCACCAGTTCTTCCGTGGAACAGTCATCGGGTTGGCGTTTACGCACGTTTCCCCGGTTTCCATGTTACAGAACACTTTGATAGCATCCATCTTGCAACCCTGGTTAGGATCGACCCAATATTCGCCTGAAGGGTCACCAAAGGAGATAAGGGGAATTCGTTACAAAACTCAGAAGTGGAGCCTGGGCCAGAAGATCTGCTTGTTTATCTGGTTCCGAGTACTGAGTGCTAATGCATTTGTATGTAATACACAGAACAACTGCTTGGTATGTCTAAAGTGGAAAGTTAGTAAGACCCGATCATAGCAGTATTAAAATTAGAAAGAAAGCATTGCCATTGACATATATACACCTTGCTGTGTTGTATTTGTCTAAATCTCACCTTTTATTTCAAAGAAAATATTCTACTACAGATTTACAGCATCATAGCTTAGCTTGCCTGATACTTCGTATTTTAAGTAATGTCCAAAGGTGACTCCGAGCAAAAGCAGTGGTCTCTGTCAGTATATTTAAAAGTTGAAATAATTTTGAAATACTATTTCAAACTTTGAAATTAAATGATTATTTTTATATTGATTATAATAAATATATTTTTAAAATAAAAATAAAATTACACATGTCATAGTAGATAAAGGGCAGGAGTTATTTAAGTAAAATTGATACTTAATTATTAGGTCATCAAAATGAATTCTAATAAATATATAATACAATGATCAAAATGATCAAATTATGCATATCTAACCATGGGAATAGAATGATGCATGCCACTTGAACATTTAAATCATTTTTGTTTTGTATTTAGAAATACTTGTGTGAAATTTTTTTGTAAACCTGTCTTTAAATTTTCTTATATTTGAAACAGTTTGTAGTTACTTATGTTATACTTTAAATACACCTTCAAATACTGTTTTTTTCTGTTTTTTCAAGTGTTTTTAGCTTAATTAACAATGTTTGGGTAGTATAATGGCTTTAAAATATTTTCCACCAGAAAACCTTTCTTGATTAAATTCTCATACAGTCTACAGCCATGAGTGATAAAGACTCAGACATACCGCTCTTGAGTTCAGGATGGCAAAATTTCAGGTCTCTGCAGTTCCGCGCAGGGTTTTTACGAGAACCATCAGGACTAATGAGACTTTCTATTTGTCCATTAACAGACTTGAGTGAAGACATAATCTCCTCGGTGTTGATCTTGAAATCCAATGGTTCATCTCCATAGTATGGTGCAAACCCAGCAGACTTTTCACCGCCTCCAAGGGCGGCAGCACCCCCTCCTCCGCAGCAAGGACCGGGTGCACCAGGAGGTCCAGGGGGCCCTGGCTGCCCAGGGTGGCCTGGAGAGCCCTGGGTGGATAAAACTATGTGTCAGTGAGATTTTTCTTGGATTTCCACTGAAGGGCTATGTGCCTAGGAGAGTGAATTGTAAACAATCCACATATGTTGCCACAATTATTTTAATTTAAAAAAGTAGATGATCTTGTAGTTTCATGATTGTCAACTTGTAGCGAATGTGATTCATTGCTGACAAATATGTTCTTCTGTTATGTAAGAATAAATAGGATTGAGCACAAACTTCATCATTTCTCTTATATCAAGATGGGGGCAAACAGCCCCGCAAAATGCAATTCAAATACTGACGTGAGAAAAATAAAAGAGGGACTTTATCTTCTGGGCTCAGATTTCCATTGCCATTGCATCTCTGTGCTTGTGACTTATTGATTTTTCATTTGTCACATGTATGTTTGTCAGAACAATGGTTTATTGCTACATTTTCCCCAAAGCTGTGGAGCATGAAGACACTAGTCATGACTTTAGCAGTAGCAAGACTGTATGTACATTGTAAAAGTTGTTTAATGAGTAAAATCTCTACAAAAATAAAATTGCATCTGTGTGTTCTTTGGTGTGAGATTGGCATGGTGTAGTCTGGTTAGTTAAATAGCTGTCATTATATCAAAATATCACTCATCAAACTATATTTTTTTTCTCCATGTCGCTGTGGCATAAAAAGTCTTACTGTAACGAAGACTGTGTTAAATTAAGCCTTATTTTCTAAAGTAGGTGATTACACTGTACTCAACAGACTGCTTCAGTTTAAAAACAATGGATTGTTTCTGAAAGAATGGATTACAGCAAATTAAGTCATGCATGTATGAGTAGTGCCTCACCTCAGATCCTCTTTCACCTCTGTTGCCTCGAGGTCCTGGCGGTCCAATGGGACCTGGATGTCCGCTTGTACCATCTTTTCCAGGAGGTCCATGTGGTCCAACTGGTCCCTGAAGAAATGAACACGATGTTATAATGCTAGAATACATTCCTGCAGTGCCAACATTTCAAAATCGGCACCTTCTGACGGGCTTCTACGACACTTACTCTGGGACCGGCAGGTCCGGGACTACCAACTGCACCCTGGTGACCGGCAGCACCCTGGAAAGCAAGGGAGAACAGAGACTTGAAAAAATCGCCCACGGCTTACGGAAGGGACTGTTTAAGATCAGTGCAGACGACAATAACCATGATGAAATAAACTTCTCTCTTTCTGTTCATTTCCTCCTGCTAACCCATTATTTTAAACAAGCTCTTGAGTTCTTGTCTCATATCTTCTAGCTTATTGTTCATAGGTGGAAAGTGTTCTGCTCGGAGTCCCTCATCGGTCATGCAGTAAAGGAGGGCTTGCAAAAGTGGATGCACTCACAGGGGAGCCAGGGGGGCCTGGATTGCCTGGGAATCCTCGATGTCCTTTGATGCCATTGGAGCCACGCTCCCCAGTTTCACCTTTGTCACCTCGTGGACCTTGGGGACCCTTTAGAAATATATTTCAAATTAAGGTCATTATTATATAATCATATCGAGGAAATAAAATTGAATTTATAATAAGTTGATTACATTTTGCAGAATTCTATTAGCTTTATAATAATTAATCTATTATATAGCATCCTCCTATAGATTGTAATAATAAGTGTATTACATTATGTAGGATGCTATTAGCTAGAAATTCCCATCAAAAATAACAAAGACGGTTTCAGTTTACATTTTGGGTTGGTGATGAAATCAATGCTCATAATTGATATTGGCATAATCAGCTGCATGGAACTTATAGTTCGGAAGCTGAATCATTTTCTGTATCATCAAATATGTTTGTATTTTCTCCACAGTTATGTATCTGTCATCTTATCCATTTCCTAGACATTTCAAAAAGCAACAGAGTATTTTTTTTACACTCTAAAAAGAGTTTACAAGCACAGCGGCACAAATGCTCAATACTTACAGGAGCACCCCGAGCTCCAGCAGGACCCGGAGCACCAGAGGGACCAGCAGGCCCCTAGGAGATAAACAAACAAGTGAGCATGGCACATGGGACTGAACATAGTCATTCAACTTCATTTTTAAAAGTTGAGTGTGTCAGGAGGACAGGAAAAACTGAAAACAACGGGGGAGAGGAAACATGGTCACAATATATTGTACAAAAAGTTAACTAAAATTTTAACTTAATTTAAAAAATTAAATACAGTGAACCATCCCGAAATTTTACGAAAACGAAAAGAGTTTTCTCCTTAAAAATAATTACTAGCTCCATTGTGGTGGGATAATAGCACACATACTATTATTGGAAGCTAGTATTCCTCTAGCCTTTAAGATCTGTTCCCTCCCGCCATCTTTACAAGGAGTCTAAACAGAAGCAGCAGGAGAAGAGCTCGGTTAATTCTAACTGCATCCCTGCAGCAAATAGACAGATGCCCATTAATCCCGACAGAAATCAGCACAGATACATCCCAGTGGACAGAAGTAACTTGCTATCCCGATCCCAGGCTTCTTTTGACGGACCAGGGCATATATAGAGAAGGTTCTTATGGGAACTCACCGTTTCTCCTCGGTCACCACTCTTTCCTGCTGGACCGACAGGACCAGGTGGTCCTGGATGACCAGGAGCACCTGGGGCACCAGGAGAACCATTTTCACCACGATCACCCTGGAACAAATTCACCAATCTCACATAACTATGACAGCCATCGAATTTAATTATACATGTCTACCATACATAGTTTGTTATACCTTGCCACCAGGGGATCCATCTCTTCCTGGTTGACCATCTGATCCTGGGTTTCCCTGGTTAAAATGGGGTGGAGGAGAAAGATGATTTGAAATTATTCAAATCCTACGCAAGCCTTTTATTCTTTTAAGAGATGATCTCTATTTAGTATACAAAGTATTAGATACCACTGTGGTATTTTTGAACAAAGACTACTTTAACAACTTTTCCTTCCCACTCATGCCCCATCGCCTTGCTGCCCCTGTCTCCCAGTGGAAGCGAAAATTGTTTTCGGTCACAAGAAATTCCATATATTACAATGTGGTTTAGCCCTGTGAAGAACTGTAATTCTTTGGAAGACATGCAGGATATCTATTTTCCTAAAATTTCACAAAATAATATGAGGAGAGCAATAATGAAAAAAATGGCATTCATAGTACAGTTAGCAAACAATTTTTGAGGAATGGAGATCTACAATTATTGTGGAAATCCAAAATTAAAGTTTACTTAATATTTCAGCATCAAATATAGCTCTCAAAAATACATAGCACCCTGTTAAATATTTCATTAATATAGAATATTAATTGAAAAATTAATAATTACCAATGAATAAAGAACATTTTATACAAAACTGTATGTTGTAATTTTCTTTATCAACCTGTTTCCTAAATTAGTTAAGCAACTGCATTTCCTTCATTAATGAATTTATTGAGAGATATTATTGGCCATAGGCATTTATAATATTCTAACTTATAAAGGATGATAATCAGAGAGGGAAGGAGAACTCAGTTACATGGACCTATATCTAGATCATCACAGGCATTAAGGGTTCTTTAAGTAATGCTTGAATTTCATGCCGGAGAGATGGTGCACTGGCTAGAGGCATTTGTGACGAAATCTGATGCCTAGAGCTCACTCCTGGGGAGCTACGTGGTGGAAGGAGACAGCTGACCTCCTTAAAAGCTGTTCTCTGACCTCCATGTGTGCATCATAGTTCCCACGTGCTCATGTGTACACACATAAACAAACACAATTAAATAAATATCATCTAAAAAGAAAATATATCAAACAAATCGAATGTTAGCTGACCGGTTGGACATTTCCTCTCAGTTGCTACTTACATCCCTTCCAGGTTCACCAGCTGTACCAGGTTGGCCAGGAAGACCCTGGGGTCCAGGAGGACCACGCTCCCCATTATGGCCACTGGCTCCTGGTTTTCCACTTTCACCCTGTGTAAAGAGAAATAAAAGACAATTCACTTTAAGACACCAACTAGGGGGGTGTAGGCAGATTTTTTTTTTATTTCTGAAGGGGAAATGTGTTTTATTCAACTTATATTGCTGTTCAACTTTCTTGAAACCATACCCTTTATAAGGAAAAAATTGGGGGAGCAAGATTTTTGGGTTTTCCTAACTGCACAGTGATTCAGAATGGCAAAAACTCTTTTTAAAACATTTGGTTGTGAGGAACAGAAATTAATGAGTAGAGAAATAGAAATATTAATGATAAACCATCATCTTGGTGACCTTGAGAATCAGGATTTAGAGTCTTGCTAGACATGCTAATTACTGTTAAATTTCCTGTTATTATTTTTTGACCTAGTTTGAAATTGGTACATAAAGTATCATATTATTAAATCTGATACAAATAGAGTTGTGTTAGCTTATTTGCTAAGTGCACATTGCAGATACTAAGCCTTATAATGTTATGGTGATATCAATGAAAGAAAACCAAGAGAGCGAAATGGCTTGAAGGGAAGGGCAGCTGACATCAACTAAGCTTTGATATATTTATGAGCTGATGCAGCTTCTCCCTTCACAGGTGTAGTGAAAAAACTGGAGAATGTTCACAATTTCCTAACAGTGGTGTTTGAAATATCGAAATTGATTTTCTGCAACATTGGCTTGTCTGTGGATATATTCAAGCCTTGTTTATGGCATGTTTTCCCTATGCATTTTGGAATGATTAAATAAAAGTTTTGTTTTTATAAACCTAGACGTGTAGAGAAGTTCAGCTCTTTCATAATTTGCATAGTGATGAGAAACCATCTCCTATCTGATAGAGTGAAGGGAAGCAAGAATCCAGGGCAATGTAACTACACTTACCTTGATACCTTGAGGCCCAGGGCTGCCCCTAGGACCTGGCATGCCTGGTGGTCCAGCAAGGCCTCTTGCTCCAGTAAGTCCTGCAAGTCCAAGTGGGCCTGGGGATCCCTGTTGTAATAGATAAGAAAGACTGAGCTCATTGCTACACAGTCATATTTCCCTTATTAAATTTGTTATCAAAATATATGGGCAATCATGAGAACAAACAGAGCAACTCACCGGAGGTCCCTGAGCACCAGGTGGTCCCTTCTCTCCAGGTTGGCCAGCATCACCTTTTGGTCCCGCTATTCCAGGGTTGCCAGGAGAACCACTGTTACCAGCAGGACCTGGAGGGCCATCCTTGCCCGGAGCTCCACTAGGCCCTGGGGGGCCTGGGTTACCCTGCAAATAAATGAAATTTAAACATATACATTATGAGTTTTTGTTTTGCTTTTTTATTCTTGCCTTTTACGTGTTTTCAATTTTATATGGGATTTGGCAGATACGTATCAAGATATCACTTTCTCATCCTAGATATATGAAGTCTTTTGGTAAGACACATTTGAAGAAGACCAGAAAGTGCTTACATTGTTGCCAGGGGGACCAGGAAGACCACGCCCACCAGGAAAGCCAGCTGCACCCTGTGAAGCAGAAATGCACTCATTAGTGACAAACCAGAACACAAATCTTTGCACACACAAATGTCAAGGAAAGGAATAGACCAGGACCTGAATTCCATCTTAAAGTTATTTATGATTTCCCACCTCCGCTTCAGATTTACACACAACTGCCCGTGACTGACGGACTGACTTTCACATTCTCTCTGTGGCTCTAGTGTCATTCGGAGGTCTTTACATGGATTGGAACACAATACATTTTTTCAGTAACAACCCATAGAGTGATAGTTAAGAGGATCAGTACTCACAGGACCACCAGGACTGCCGCGTTCACCCTTGACACCCTGAGGACCAGGAGGACCCTAAATACAAAAGGGAAGAAGGACATACTAAGTTGAGCACCAAAATAAAAATATAACACAAGCATTAGGAGACCAGCAATGTCCCCCTAAAGAGATTAAAATAGCTCACATCTGATAATATCTAAACTACTGAAACCGAAATTCAAATTGAATATATCTTTATAAAGATGATCATATTCTCCTCTCATAACACAAAATCTTACATGAAATGTTAAATTATTAATAGACCAAAATGTTTTATGGGATTGTTTAGCAATAAGACTCACAGCGGGTCCAGAACCTCCAGGGGGTCCTGCAGCTCCAGGAGGGCCTCCTTCACCTTTCTCTCCAGGGGCGCCTCTTTCTCCTTTAGCACCTGGTTCACCATTCTGTCCCTGTACACAGCAGCAGCAACAGCCTGTGAGCTAACTTCCTCCACAATGCACTTGGGTTAGCATTCCTTTTCTTTAGAACATAGGACTTATTTTTAAAGTTGGGAAGATGTTGCCATCAAATAGAAATAGGAGGCTCTCTGAAAACACACCAAAACTAAATCAGTGAAAATATTGTGAGAAAGGAAGAGAAAGAGGAAGAGGGAGGAGGAGGAGGAGGAGGAGGAGGAGGAGGAGGAGAAGAAGAAGAAGAAGAAGAAGAAGAAGAAGAAGAAGAAGAAGAAGAAGAAGAAGAAGAAGAAGAAGAAGAAGAAGAAGAAGAAGAAGAAGAAGAAGACATGATGGGGAATAAAGGCTATGGATTTGAAAAAGAGCATCATGATGCTGCATTGCTTCCTTGCCCAAGCATAAAAGAGGATAGGGGTTTAAGTTGCCTAAAGCTTAAACACTGGAATTAGTTAAAGATTAACCTAAAAATTGATAAAGTAACTTCAAGGAGTGAAGTGACTGAAGAAAGACTGGAACCAAGTAACTTGTATCTGTTAGTTTTCAGCAAGATGATAAAATGGGCATTGGCACATTTGTGCTTAGACATCCATACTTACAGGAGCACCCGGGAAGCCAGCAGGTCCTGGAGGCCCATGTTCACCTCTCTCACCCTGAAGGAAAATAGATTGTTAGTCACGGTGAAGCTCTTCCTCACCGTGCCCTCTGTACAGTCTCATCTTGCTATAGTGGTGCCCTCTGTATAGTCTCATCTTGCTCTAATGGGAAAACAGCTAATGCAGCAAACACAGTTTAACCTGAAAGTCTTTTTTTAACTCCTTATCAAAATTAGAAAGGAGCACTAGAACTGTTGATTTCTTCTGTCTCTAGACTGTGATATAACTTGCAATGGCTATGCCTTCACAGTGCTCCAATAATAATACATTTAATTGTATAACTCCTAAGTGTAAAGTATTTAAAATATGGCAAAATGATAAGACATTGATTAAACAAAAAGGTGCTGAACTTTGAGTTTCAAGACTTTTTGAAGGCAAAGGATTTTTGATTTGGAAGATGCTTCTGGCAAAGTTTAAGAGATGCTCATTTAGAGATGTATAGTATTTTTAGTTTATGTGCTTTCCCCAGAGTTATTCAGGAAATGAGGTACCTTAAAATAATCTCACATGGATTTTAAATTTTTAAAATATTTACTTGAATCTCATATATTTTAAGGATAGAGGCAAGCATGAAGAACAGAGTACCAGGGGCAAAGCTACTAAAACAAGACAATGACCTGTGTGAGGTTAAGAGTATGTTGAAAATGTCTTTGCCACTTACAGGGCCACCTCGAGGTCCAGCTATACCCGGAAGTCCAGGGGCACCACCTTCACCCTGAGAAAAGACCAAATGATGCTGTTACTCCTCTATCTTTACTGAAACAAAGGTTGACTTTATTTGCAATAGTGTTGTTACCTTATCTCCAGGCTGACCAGCTGGGCCAGGGGGGCCAATAGGACCAGTAGGACCCTGCAGAAAGATGGGGTTTAGTTTGAAAGAAATAAGCATCATTTCTTGTATTAATCAGTGTCTAGAGACACTCATCTACTAAAGTGGATCCGTTTTTGTTCTCTCGTGGCTCAAATGATATTTTCATTGCTTTGTAACAATGTGAGAGAGTCCAGTAAACTCACTATTCTGTGAGTGTGATCAGAGAAAGTAATTTAATTCACTGTGTTCCTTGATTGATGCTTTTTTACCTCCATTAGGGAAAATATAAGATCTTATTGAACTATCTTTTAAAACTATATTTCTTAACAATATTAATTCCTTTGCTTTTCATTGACTTGCTACGAGAGTCATTCCTGGCTTTTGTTTTTTTATATTATTAAGGATTCTCTTCATCCTTAGGGCACTGACAAACTATCATGGAGTGATAGATATAAACTAAGAATTTAAACAGTCAAGTGATTAGTGTCTTTCCAATGTTCAGGACATGCTAACATGGTCTCATTTCGTTAAAGTAGTTTTCAGAACACTGAAAACTGAAGTAGGGTCTGCTACACATTGCATTTTATCAAGACTCATTTCTCACAGATGTGAACACTCACCCTTGGCCCATCCTTTCCTGGAGCTCCATCAGCACCTGCACCCCCTGGCTCACCCTGCCAAACAAAAGTCTGTGTCATCACCCAGTGAATGTTGGCCAAGAAGAGAAACCCTCAGGAGTTGCTGACATTAGAATTGGTATTTGATTAATAGTTGCTATAGGACCCTATGTCAAATTTCACTTAAAATAAAATAACAGTAATTTTGAAAATAGTTTCTAGTAAAGAGGCTTTCCTTTAATCTATAAAATCTAGTTTATTGTAGAATCAAGATAAAATAATCAGTACCTTTTCACCCTTTGGACCAGGACTCCCAGGACCTCCTCTCTCTCCAGGCATCCCTTGTAGACCAGGGGGACCAGTAGCACCAGCGAGACCCGGGGGACCAGCAGGGCCCTGAGATAAAGAGATGCATGCCAGATGACAAGAAAGCAATTGAAGTGCATCTTCTTAAGTCCAGGACACCAGGAATGGCAGCTACCTTTCCTCCCTCAGGGCCAGGGGGTCCAGCTCCTCCTCTAAGACCAGGGCTTCCTGCAACTCCGGGTGGTCCACGCTCTCCAGGGGCACCAGAGTCACCCTATCAGTGAAAAGATAACATCCACATTAGTAACACATTAGAGTCAGAAAAGAGAAACACTGCAGATTACGTGACTTTGATTATGTCTACTAGGTTTTTAACTTATATTTCTTAATGGTTTTGAAATTTTTGAGTATAAAATTTTGATTACCTGTTTGGGAACAGGAATCTTTAAAAAGTGTAAAACAATGGAATGTGTATTTATTCTGATTAAGGGAAAAGTGTCTTGGAAGTAATTACTGTGATGATTCATAGAGGTAAAGTTTACATTTCTTCCAGCAGGACAATTCTCTGCGGGGAACCCATGCATTAACAGCATTTCTCTTGCGTGGCTGACTCTGTGGCGTGTATTAAAGTTAGTGAAAGAGAATATTCAGAGGGAGCAAGTTCAATGCATTGCAATGTTTGCAATTTGCTTACGTGGATTTACCTTCAAATTACTAAAAAGGAGAAAAAAGTGTTCCCCTAATCA
Organism: Ondatra zibethicus; assembly: GCA_004026605.1. Lineage (NCBI taxonomy): Eukaryota > Metazoa > Chordata > Mammalia > Rodentia > Cricetidae > Ondatra > Ondatra zibethicus. The sequence continues at coordinate 28,992 of PVIU01014794.1, forward strand.
GTTGCTCTATAACATAGTTAAAAAGTTAAAGTAAAATTACCTTGCCTCCAGGAACTCCAGGCGCACCAACTTCACCCTTTGGACCCTAGGAGGTCAGCATTTGTATGGTAAGCATTTGTCAATATGCATTGCCCACGTATAAGCAACATCGACATCTGCTGTGCCCGTATGTTGTAAAATTATTTAAATCTTGAAGCTATGCACTTTAATTCTGCTGTTTCATAGAACAAATTAAACTGTGTGAGTGACATTATAAACAACTCATTTTTGTTTTGTTGTGATTTCTGAGACAGGGTCTCGCGTAACTCAAACTCATTTTGTAGCCAAGGATGACCTTGAACTGTTAATCCTACACACCTCTTCAAAGGAAATAAACTGACAGGTTCTTGGTGTGCAGTCTGCTAGAGATCTAATGGAGAGTTTCATACATTCTAGCAAGTATTCTATGATCTAAGTCAACAAAACTCAACTACCTGGGCATACAAAGTTAATGATACATGAATGCTTTTGATTTTTTCATGTAGTTGCCAACTTTACAAAAATAAGATGTGACTTACAGGTTCACCAGGCTTTCCATTTTCTCCTGGAGGACCACTGGTACCAGGTATTCCCTGCAAATAAACAGAATAACATCGTATGATCACTTCAAAAATGGATTTGGGAAAGCTCTTCACACGTAAACATAGTTTTCAAAGTACATGACATAATTTCCATATTTTTAAGGTATAGAATGTTTGCCCTATTTAAACTAATGACAGACAGAGGGTGGTTATGCCTTACAAACATGTGCTCGTATCTGTATTTTTGTTTCTGTGTATACAGATGTGCTGATGAATAAGGGCAGATGAATTTAGCTACATAGACTTTTTATTGTGAGAGATATAAGTGTGCATATGGAATTGCAGAAGGTCAGTTCATTTTTAATAACTTTATATGTACATTCTAGAACAGCCATAGAAGAAATCACTATCAATATTTTATTTCAGAATGGAAAAAACAAAGTCTACAAATTAAGTTTCAGATGAACATGTAGCAGGGGAACAAAAATTTTGAGGTTTACTTATTCTACAAAAATAGGGCTGAAAGGGAAATATGGAATTTTAACAGACAATAACATTCAAAGAATAAGCTCTTACTTGTAATCCTTGTGGACCAGGGGGTCCGGAATCGCCCTTGTCACCAGATGGGCCCTATGTTGAGAAACACAATGATAGAGTCCATTGTCAAATTGTTCTTTCCTAGTTAGTCTACAGCTCACGGCTCAGCAGGCCTATTGCTTACTGTCAAAGGTAAGAATATGAAGGGTAAGGAAAGCTTGGGCTATAGAGGATACTCCAGGCAAATTAAGTACAGCATGTAGTGAATGCCAGCATTTGATTCAATAATAAAATAAAGAAGTCTAGTAACTGGTGAAATAGTCTAATACAGTGCAGCAATTGCATAATTTCGGAAGGCTTGCCCCTGCTCTATTTCCACTCTATCTCTCTCTTCAGTTACACGAGTACTTACAGTAGGGCCTGGGGGACCCTGAGGTCCAGTTTCACCGTTCTTTCCAGCAGGACCCTACAACAGTGACAGTTAGGTGAGCAGAATTAATACGTATATCAAGAAAATTCTGGGTCTGCAAGTGACTAAATTGATTAGATAGAAAAAGACAAAAGCTACATACGGGAAGGCCGGGTCCTCCAGGGCCACCCCGTTCTCCATTCTTGCCAGGGGCACCCTAAAGAAAAGGGTAAATATTTACATAAATAAAAAAAATCAGTAATCAAAGTCCAAACCCCACTTTTGATCCTCCTACCCCTGCTAAGCCACACACATAAACACAACCATAGCCAATTGCATATTTGTCTGTAACACACTGCTCAATTTCACATATTTGTCCATGTTTTTAGAGAAGGCTGTCTTGGGTATCTTTACATTTTTTTTTATAGAAAGCCAAAGGGGATCTGTCAAATATTCATTGGAGAAAGTAGTGTAAGAGCTTACATCATTTCCTTTAGGACCAGGGAAACCCATGACACCAGGCTGACCCCGGGGTCCAGATGGGCCAGGAGGACCAGGACGGCCGCTTTCTCCTTGACTTCCCTAGGAAGAAAAACAACTACCTTAGTTAGAGTTGGAGGAACACATAATCAAAGTATAATATTCAAATCTAGCCAATAAATGCATTCCAATTTTTACTGGACTAATTCAAAGGGATGTCATAATTATACATACAGGAGGTCCTGGTTTCCCATCACTGCCTGGTCCTCCTGGGCTTCCGGGAACACCCTAAATGAAAAATATAACTGTCAGATGACTTAAAAAGTAACATGAAAAAGTACAACATACTCAACTTGAACAATTTTGAGATTTCCATGTTTATATGTAGCCTTATAAGTGCGTTCCCTACTTTCTGTTTAAAAAATTCATCTTAGTCAAATATTTAATTTTCTTTCTTCCTTCATCTGTTTTAACCCATGTTTTCTTAAAGGGATTTGATTGGTTTGCTTTGAGTCTTTGGAAAGGTATTGTCTGGTTGAAGATGTTTTGGGTCTGCATCACTTGCATTGTCTTTCTTCTTATTACATTACAGTGTGATTAAAACAGATATGTCTCCTTACCCTCATTCCTGGGCCTCCTGGGGCTCCATCTCGGCCAGGTTCTCCAGCTACTCCTCGGGGCCCTGCAGGACCTGGGCCACCACGTTCCCCAGCAGGACCCTAAATTGTGAGATAACAAACCTTAGAGATTTTTGATTGACTTAGGCACTGACATTCTGAATCTGTGACTAGTGGAGTCATTTGGCTTCTTGAGGAGAGTTCATGTTGTTGAGTTCTGCCCTTTAAGATCATATGGTTTATCATATGGTTTGAATGTCATGTTGGGGGAAAATGAGGCCGCTGTGATGAATACCCCTTGTTTATAACAAACATTATTAATTGGACTTAGCTATACCTTTATGTGTGTTTAAAGTGAAGCACCATTAATGGTTAGAAGTCAGTGGGGAGCCTTTCCTGCACTTCCAGGTGGTTTTCTGTGGTTCTTGTGGTGACACTGGGGTCAGGGATTCTCCCTGTCTGACAGAGGAAGTGACTTCGCTCATCACAGAACACAGGAAGTAATGAGGCAGGGACTAGGGTCATGAGGAGATGTTTTGAGTTTTGTTGTTTTGATACATTTCCTCCTGATATTTATCTTTCCATTAATGGGATTATGTAGAGAAGAAACATCTATTTGTAGTAATGACATTCAGGAACCGAGGTGTTTACCTTTTCTCCTGGGATGCCATTTGGCCCTGCAGGTCCTCTGAAGCCAGGAGCTCCCTGGAAACAATGACAGTCAAATATTTCAGTCTATAAGATTAAAACTTGTTCATAATTCATGGGTATAAATATTTCTATACTACAAAGTTCTTTAAACAGGAGTTTAGGGATTTAATAGTAGAGCATTGCCCACCAAGTACAGGTCATGGGATCACTTCTCAGAACTGAAAAAATAATACTAAATAAGACAAAACCAAAACTCTGAAACTGTGGAAAAGAATAAATCACAGGGCAACCCATCAACCAAATGCACACACAAGACAGAAATAAGCAAACTGAAACTCTTCAGGGTTTTAAGTTTAGATAGGACACTCAAAGAAACAATGCCCAGAAGAGCATGGTGGTGCACAGCTTTAATCCCCCATTTAGGTGGTGGAGTTAGGAGAATCTCTAAATTTGAGGTCAACCTGTAGTGAGACACAGTGTAGAAGCAATTCACCGCTATAGGTTTTTGTTAGCTTTTAAACTGGTGTGATAGTTCATGCCTCTAATCCAAGTATTAGGGGAAACTGAAGCAGGAGGATTGCCATGAGTTTGAGACAAGCCTGGGCTACAGAGTAAGGTCCAAGCCAACATCGTCTACAAATAGACCCCGTCTCACCAAACAGGGGGAAAAAATCAAAGATTGCTGTATCTTGAAGGCGAAGCAGGTTACTATGGAAACCTACCCTTTCTCCAGCAGCTCCGGGCTGTCCATTGGCACCAGGTTCTCCAGGTGATCCATCTTTGCCATCTTCACCCTTAGGACCTGGGATTCCTGGGGAACCAGCTTCCCCCTAAAAATATAAAGAATTGGGACGAAATTTACTAGAGAAAATTTTACCCATTATTTTCTCCCTGCACCATGATTTTCCAAGCAGCCAAGCATGTTGGTTTGGTACTGACCCGTTCACCCCGAGCACCTGGCTCTCCTTTTGCACCATTCTTGCCGGGTTCACCCTAAATAGAAATAAAATCTCTGTGTAAAAACAATGAGGATTTGACTAATAAAATCATAACCAGCCAGATGTTATTCAGCTCGAAGGAGAGCCATGTAAACTTAACTGAGAGGGAGCAAAAGGAATAGCAATACTCTGCTGTGATGGTTAAGCTTGAACTTGCAGACACTGAAGGAGAGAGGAACTTACTGAAGGACCTCGCTGTCCCGGTGCGCCGTTAGTACCAGCTGGTCCAGGGGGGCCCCTCGCTCCCATCAGTCCAGGGGCTCCAGGAATGCCAGCAGGACCCTAAGGACAGCACAAACACTGACATCAGCCATGCACGGACCATCTTTTCTCCCGTCAGACTTAAGTACATAAATCGGTGTGGGGTGAGGGGAGGGAGATTCAGCTCACCATTTCACCCTTGCCGCCAGGACTGCCATTATTCCCAGGAGGGCCCTATGCACACAAGGGGAGAGAGCGTCTTAGCAGGAATGCCAAAAACAAAACAAAAAAAACCAAAAAAAACCCCCAAAAAACCCCAAAACAACTCGCATGTATAGTTCTTTGTTTAGAGAATATATTTATTGACAGGTATTATGTATTGTAGAGAATATGTTATTTCCCTAATAGTAGCCCAACATATAAAAGTAGGAAAAATAATTAGGAACTAAGTCAGAGATTACCTATGTCCTGGCTGGTGTTTAGCCTAGGCAACCTGCCAGGCACCACATACGTAACCTATAGTTTACATACATAGTATATCTCTACTCTGTACTATGTTAATGCGAAATTCATGAATTCTACAACGCACGAACTCCCATTTTGATTGGGACCTAATGAAATTACACTTTTTCAAGGAATACTTTTTGATTGACAGCAAAGTTGAAGCATGCTTTGAAGGAGTAAGCCTAGCAGCTTGGCTCCTTTCAGGTCTCGTCTGCTACTTACAGGAGGTCCTTGAGCACCAGCGTGTCCCTGTGGTCCAGGTTCACCTCTTTGTCCTGGAGAGCCATTTGAACCAGGGGACCCTGCAGGTCCAACTTCACCCTAAAGAGTCAAATTAAAAAAAAAAAAGAGTCAAATTCCAATATGTCAGCTTTCATTTCCACTTCTAATAACTTAGTTTACTCTTCAGTTCTGCTTAAACTTATTTCTCTAAAGCTATAGTACTATGGTTAAATGTTGTAATAAAACAAAGGGCATCATAAGGACAGGAGACAATGGTAGATGTGAGTCTGCCTGCTTTCTAATTGTTTCCCAGGAAGGGTCTGGGAAAAGGCAGAAGTCATCAGAATAAATATCAGAATGGTAGGATGCTAATGATTATATATGTGTATAAGTATACGTATATATGAATCAGGATTGTATATAAATGTACTAGAATCAAGATTAAGGCATGAAAGTTCTCTGTAGATGAAAATATACATTTGATTCTTTTACAAGTCAACTTTGAGAAGCAATCCAATGTGTTAGAATTACATGCTTACCTTAGCACCAGGGGACCCAGGGAATCCTGCGGTTCCAGGAGGACCAGGGGGACCCTAAAACAAGGAAAAATGCAAGTAATAAAAATTGGTTAGACTGAACACCTAGAATAATCATCAAACGAAGCCTTCTAGGAAATGGTACATGAATAAAAGAGCATTTGCCATTCACATGGGTATTCTAGAGATACTGTGTAAGATAAGAAGAGGGCTAAATCTGAGGTGAGAACATCTGTATTTCTCTCCACTTTTCCATACATCCTGTGACTGTGCAGGATCTTACTCCTGAGCATTTGTGCTCTTATTTACATAGAGGTAACATCACCATCTATTTTGCATGTCTCTTAACTGGCATAACCAGTACTGGCTATGAAACACAAGTACATGTTAAACACATGTCAGCGAATGACTGGGAATAATGGTCATGGATAGAAGGGAGGCATAGTTTTGGGGTCAGTATAGATTTAAATGATATCCTGATGGATACTATCAAGTACTGGATGGACCTACAAGTTATTTCCATCTTTAGGGTTAAAAAGAGTCATCAAGTGTCAATGTGGGCTTTCTATATAGTAATATGAAAATATGACAATGGAACAAAGTGGGTTTAGATGCAACGTTACTCACTGGTTGGCCATCACTGCCCCGAGCACCATCATTGCCTCGAGCACCCTAAAAAGAGAAGTTTGTCTCAAATATTTTCTTATTTATGGAAGGTTGGTTACCAGTAATATCTGACTACGATTCAAGCTCAGCTAAACCGAATTTTCCTCAAACATATTAAAGTCCTCTTACTATCACGTATTTTTAGAGTCAGTGTTAGACTGTTGAGACACCACGCTGGAGGCATGGAGCAGGCCTGGATTCTGGGTTTTTAGAATTGAATGGAACTATGAGGTTCTAATGCATGTATAAAACTGACACCCCCACACCAATGGAAAGAATCAGCAGAAAGACTAAATGCAAGGCTTTCTTTTCCATATCATTATATCCAAATCTTGACTGATCTGATCTTGAAGAGAGTTTTTCCAGAAGAGGTAACCTCTGCCTTCATCTGGGTATACTGTGACAATACTCACTGCAGCTCCAGGAAGGCCTGGCCGTCCTCGCTCACCAGGAGCCCCTCTGGGACCCTGCAGGGAAAATTAAGAGTGTGATCTTACCATGAACCTGACATGTGTGAGAACAGACGGGAAGGAGAAAGCAATGGAACTGGATGGTTAGTATTAGTACTGAAAATCGCAGGAGAGGAAACGTAATTACCATGGGGCCCGGAGCTCCACTGTCTCCAGGAAGACCGTTTTCACCCTAGAGACATATGAAATGTTATGATTTTGTATAGCAAACTGTTTGATATTGCAAATACTGTATCATAGGAGACACTAAGGAAAATATATACTTTGGTAATATTAAATTGTTGTAAGCCTTTAATTTTAATCACCAGAAATGTAAAATTCTGCATTTTAAGTACATGACAACGCTACATATTCATTAGTCATGCTGGGATGCGCCCACATTTCTACGCCAGAGGCTTTGTTATCAGCTGTCATCCAAGCTTTAGGGGGCTACCCTAAGCATCAACAATATGTAAAGAACAGTTGACAGACAAAGTTATGTCCCATAGAGTAGATCTTAACATAGCTCCAGACTCTATATGAGTTTGCTCAAAAACACAGTGAGCTGCAATTCACCTTCAGTCCAGGAGCACCCGTTTCACCCTTTTCTCCATTTCGTCCATCAAAACCCTGGAAAAAAAAATTAAAAACAGAAAAAAATTTTTAAGATTTGTTCACAAACCAAAATGGAAGTCGTACACTAAATTTCGTTACTGGATTTGATTATATATAACTATCTACAATAGTAATTTAGATAACGTAAAGTATTTTAAACATTGGCATAGTTTTTATAGAAGAAAGAAGTTCCATGCAGTCTGTTTAGAAAGCTGCCTTCAGGGTAGAAGAGTAAAACCTAGTTTGATGGATTTTGTTCTTATTAGATTGATACGTTTTGGACTTGGCAGATTTCACCTAATATTTAGTTAAACACAAAGATGCTTTGCCATCTATAAATTATACCTACTAAGTTCATGAATAAAGGGTTAGAGTTAGGGTTAAGCATAAAGTCACTTACTCTGTGTCCTTTCATCCCAGGGAATCCAGGCATGCCACTTGGGCCTTTAATACCCTGAAAGTAATGAACGGGAAAGACGTTAATTCACATTCAAATAGAATCAAAATCCAGCAATGAAATGCATTTTATCTTTATGTTGCTTTCAATTTGGTCATGCACTTTTGAAGTTAAAATGCTTGTGACTGAGGAGGTTATCAAATGGAGGAGACTTACCGGAGGGCCAGGTAGTCCACGCTCTCCAGGTCGACCAGGTCTCCCTGACTCTCCCTAGGCAGAGAAATAAAGAAAGCATAAAGGCTCATGTGTCAGGAAATGTGGTACAGCTAAGGAGTGGTCTGGTTGGATCAAACATGCAGTTATGAGATCAGACTACTTCCGATTATGTACTTATTTGAGCCACACTCTCCGTAGATAGCCCTGGCTGATGCTGTGCTCCTGAACCTCCAAGGGCCACCTAGTGCTAGGATGATAGGTGAGAGCCACCTACTCAGTGACATCAGGTTTCTCAATGGAAGGACTGAGGGAGGCTCCTTACACCTTGTCATAAACCTGTGGTGTCCTAGTACAGATGTCTCTCTCTTCCCTGAAATATTCAGATTTTCCCCAAGTCAATGAAAAGAATTTAGCATTGGAAATTAATTGAGAAAAGGGAGACTATTTATAAATTTATGCTCATAAAGTAATGATCTTAATATATTGATTATATGTTACAGAATGTAAAGAAAAAATCTTGTTCCTTCTGGGATGAAAATGAAGCGTATCTGAGAGTTCTATCACTTTTGAAGTTGTCAAACGTACAGCTTTACAAATGCAACGCAGAGATGAGCATGTTTATTAAATGCTAGCATTTCCTGAAAAGTGAAAACAACTATCTCGTCTCGTGGGATTTAGAGATAGAAGTGTTGCAAGATTTCTGAATGAAGATCTCAGCAAGAGAGCATGACTCTCCATGAAACTACCCTAGAAGCAATAAGAAGTGCTGGTCAGTGCTAGCCATCACCCTTAAGAAAGGGAATTAAGAAGCTAGGAAATTAAGCATAGAAGGCTGTGAGAATGATACCAACCACCAATAATAACAGAAGATGTTTGTTATGGTACAATTTATGTTCTATGAGACAAGGTTTCTCTGTGTAACAGCCCTGACTGTCCTGGAACTCACCATAGACCAGGCTGGCCTTGAACTCACAGAGATCAGCCCGCCTCTGACTCCGGATTGCTGGGATTAAAGGTGTGTGCCAGCACCACCTAGCTACAACATTTTTTTGAATAAAAACTTTTAAGTTTTTCTACGACTTTTCTATAGTGGCGTGAAGGATACATGGTTTATCATTCAAGCTGAATTTTACCATATTCCTATTTAACCTATGAATACTTACATCCTTTCCAGCAGGGCCAGATGGACCAATAGCACCAGGAGGTCCTGGAGGGCCCTGAAATGAGAAAATAGATATAGAAAAGCTCAAAATTTTTTGTTACATTTTATCACTGCATGTTAAGTGCATCTGTAAGGAAACATTTTTCAGTCCTTCTCACCATGAAAATTACACTGAGTTGATGTTATATGTTCATTACATCTAATTTTTGCTGTTGATTAAAATTTACTAAAAACTTTGAATATCATGTATCTATAACGTATACTAAAGGTTTCTATTTATATATGCATTTGTATATCTTAAGACATTGACTATACAAAAATATAAATACATTTCTCAATATTTTGAAATATTGTACTAAAATAACAATTATTTTAATTTCTGTATGTTTGTGTGACATATGATTCTAGAGGACTCTGATCTTTATCTTCACTATATGCAGATGTATGCAAGCACAGTGACAGAATAGACACAAGGGAGTCTACAGAAACCTTAGATGCTTATTTCCTAGACAGATGATCTTTGTTAACTCTGGGTAGTGGTTAACTTTGACAGCTAACCAGTCAAGAATCTCTAAGATCTTTGGATTTACCTCAAACACCCCAAAATGCTAAGTTATTATGTAAAAATTCAAGCATGTATGCAATCTGCACTTTAGATATAGCCATGAATGACATGGGAATCAATAGATTTCATATGGGAAGTGAATTGTCAATGTGTTCAGCAATCTTTAAGTGTTACTTACGGCAGGACCAGCTTGACCAGGTTCACCAGGGGGACCTTGGTATCCAGGAGAACCCTAAAGTAGAATAATATTGAAAATATATTTTAATATTATGTAATATTTCTACTATTAAATAATAATATGACATCATTGTTACATTATGTAATATATTTATGTAAATAAAGTAATAAGAGCTTCACATGAAAAACTTACACTTTGAGAATAGTCAGAAGTCATGATTAGTGAATTTAGTCAAAAATTTCATTACAGTTTATAAAAGTTTAAAACATATTTTCAGGATTAAATAAAGATTTCATTGAAATTGAATGGTTCTTAATGCAAAAGCATATTGTTTATAAATGAAACATGTATTTCAACTTTGTCAAAATTTTAATTGATAATAGTTGTTAGGGAGTACATTAAATATGTACATTGAATTGTAACATTAAAAATAATGTTCCTTGGTTGCAACTTCACTTAGTTGTGACTGTGCATGCTGGAATGAATTATAGCCATATCTATATTAATTTGATTTATATATTCATGAAGATGAAAACACCAGTAGACGTTATACTTACAGGGGAGCCAGGATGTCCAGAAGAGCCAGGGGGGCCTGGAGGGCCTGGGGGACCCTAGAATGTAAATTTAAACAATAAGCACAAGTAGATAAATGGGAAATGCATTACACAGAGTGATGTATGTTCAGACATGATGCCAATGTGTTTTGAAACATATAGAACTATATCTTGTTATCTGGTAACAAGCCTTTATATGCTTAATTGTATGAGACTTCCAAAAAGGTTTTTGCATGAAAACCTTACTCCAGATGAAATTAGACAGTCATTCAGATTATTAATCAATGTTAAAAATTTTAACCACAACCCTTAAGAAAGGGAATTCAGAGGGGGGAAAAAGTCAGTAGAAAATATAATGATAATCTTTATAGTGTTTCATTAATACCTCCCTCGGTTATAAACAATTTCTTGTGTTTTGTCTAAGCATCATGTGGAAAATATCTCACACTGTAGATCTTATGCATGTTTCTTACTTATGCAGGTCAGTCAACTTCAAACCTCATGACTGTATTGATATGTCACAGTTATGTTGATGTGAAGACTTGGGTGTAAGCATAATGTATGGGCCACTAACAACTTAAAGCAAATGGATGTCATCACCATTCAGAAATGCAGACTAAACTAGAAAACCAGTAGTATACTATTTCTAAATTCTGACAACAAGTTTTTGGCTTATCTTTCTGGAATGTCAATAAGTGGTAGTTTTATTTAGGTTTGTGTACATTATTAAAGAAGGATTTATAACATGAGTGTAGTAATAACCAATAGTCATAAAAATGATTGATTCTCTATGTGACTTTCAAACATTTAAAAATACCAAAAGCTTAGAAAATCATAAACATCTAATTGGTAAACTTTTTTCAATTTCATTAATGCCAATTACAATACTCTTTACCAGTTCTTTTGTATCTACTGATAAAAGTTTTTATTTAACTTTAGAAGTCACAAATATATTGGCATATTGTATTTATTTACAGTGATGTTTCTGTTACTTGCAGTAAATTATGGGCTTCAATATTATTCCTCTCCCTGAGAGTTGTTCAAGAGCAAGCATCACCATATGTCATTATATTATTACACATTCAAATCCAGCGTGGAATGATTCTTGTTGTTTTCTGTTATTAAAACTCTGGGCCATTTACATTTGGAAAGCCCTTCACAGTCAAGGTGAATAGGTATTCTTTAGGATAGATGGACATAAAAGATCAATGATTCTAAAAATATTCATACTTGATTTAAAGCTTGGAGGAAAGATGAAAAGTGATATTGAACATTCATGACTTAAACTGTCATTTAGAATGAAAAATTCAGTGAATAAAAACATGAAAAGTGGATGCTGAGCAACTTGGATGAGAAAATAAGAAGCGGGAACACTCCTTAACAAAACTGCATTCATCTAGACAGTCTATGAGGTGATGGTGGGAGAGCCCTTATGAAGGTGGGCATGAAGAAGTAGCAATACTGTCATGCCATAAAATGTCACAAGAAGGAAATGAGTTGGTATAGAAAATCATAGCAAGGTTGTTGGTTTCTCTTCCAGCTTTGGTAGTTAATGAGCCATTTTGTACAATTCCATGAAAATGTTGTATTTCTGGAAGAACATCACTCAAGAGTTAAGAAACAAATGCTGGGTGATACTTGAACATGCTCAGAAACATTTGTACATACAGCTGGTCCAGGATAGCCACCCATTCCTCCTCCTACTCCAGACTTGACATCGTACGAGTCATACTGGGGAGAATAATTCTGTAGAAAAAAAATCAGGTACATAGGTCAGATTCTATTAATACAAAGGTCATAGTTATTTTCCGAAGCATTTAGAGTAAGTGTATGCAACATGTCCTGTTTGCTGATAGATTTCAGCATGCCAGATGTGATGGTTTTTTCTGCTTATTGTCTGTCTATGACTTTAAATATTATACTTGCTACAGAAATATTTATTGATTAGTGTATGATGATCTTAATAAACTGTATTTAATGAAAAATTCCCACTTCAATTTGTCCCCTAATGTTATTACTGAAATCATTATTGCTATACAATAGTTATAGCATTACACACAGAGTAATTGAATATGTAAGGACCAAAGAACCTTGAAGTCATTAACTCTAAGTATCTAATCTCCAACTAAACATGAGGAAGTAAAATAAACTTCCCAAAAGGCCAATAAAACTGATTTTAAATACATATATATACACATATACATATGTGTATATATATGTATACATATATGTATCTATACACAATCAACTATATATATATATATATATATGGTTTCTGATTTTATGTAATAAGAGCTGAACCCCTCCCAATTAAGCACTGAACCATTGTAAACAGGAAAAATATCAGAAAGGCTTAGAGCTTCTTTTAAGTTCTAGGTCTAGATAGGTTCTATTTGATTTCCATGATGCTTATTGCTCCTGAATTGTTTTGGAAAAACAGTTACATAAATCACACATATTTGTGTAGTTTTCTGAATTCACTTACACCCTTACAACTTAACCTTGTAGTGTGTCTATTCTTGATTATTTGTTTGATGTGCAGACTGATTGGCAGCCCTGACTCAGAAGGAGAAAGGTGTGCCTTGAAGATGGAGTTCTGTTCAGCCGCCACAGAAGCATGGGCCACTTTGTTTATCTGAAGTTGATAAGCCATTTTTGGAGCTGTTAACTGCTTAGTGCCCAAGCCTCCAATAACATTGTCATAGAGGAATTAGGGAATAATCTGCAATTATAGCACTTTCTAAATTTTCTAAGTTATTTGTTTTAGGAGCTGATAGTCTATCTATCAAACATAATGAGTATGTCATATACTTGCTAAGAAGTTGGGACATTTTTGAAAGATATAGCAGCAATCATATTAGCATGATGGCAGTGGAATTCTTTTAAAGCTCTTAGCATATAGAAACACTTATATAAGCATTTGTTAAATTAAAACCAGAGGACAAAAGTTGCTGTTGAGATGTAATGAAGAGCAAATAAAGACAAACTAAGCCACTTATATGGAGGAGGTTTTAATTCTGTAATTTCTTACCTGACCGCCAGGTGGACATGATTCACAGATTCCAGGAGAGCCAGGAGAGCCAGGGGGACCTGGTAGCCCAGGATTGCCGGGGTCACCATTTCTCCCAGGAATGCCAGGAGGGCCCTAAAACAAATAAGACAAAAACAAACAAAACCAGTAAAATATGGGGTAATTTAAAATGATTATTAGGGATTTGCTTCCATGCTATATTGAATTATCACTGTGATATTTGTCCTTGGGGATAAGTATATATCCAACTAAGTCTCATGAATAACTGAAGTTTATTATTTTCCTTTGTATCTTGACCTACATTTTATGTTTTGAACTGACAAAGGGATGAAGACTTGTAAGGTTTGGGAAACCAGACAGGTACAGATATATATTTCCAATTTGATTTGTTATGATTTTCAAATACATAGGACAGAAGAAAATTCAGAATGATGACAGTTCAGTTTGAAAACGGGAATAATTTGACAAGGGAAATCAGGCTTTCTTAGAAATGTCATTAGCATTAACTTTTCTCCTTGGGGAGATGTTACTCACTGGATCTCCCTTGGGGCCTCGAGGTCCATGACCATCAGGAAGGGCAGGAGCCTATGAAGTATAAACAATATAGATTAATATTTGTAAACTATGGCAGTATTCATAACTATTTCTTAATCATGATTACACCCAACCCCCTGCTGTCATTTAGAAATGACATCATTCACTTGTAAAGGCCACATGCCTGCTTAACAGACATGGCTTGCAGCTCCTTCCAGGCCTCTTTGCTAAGGATGCTATCTATCCATTTGTTTAATATGAACCTTGAAGATGTAGTCTTTGAAGAGTTTATGTATTCTGTGGACTCACGGGTGTTGTAGGCTGTGGGCATATTGGGCAACATTCTCCAAACGGGATCTCTACGTTGGGGCAGTCTAGTGGAGCATCATCACAGATGATGTCATCGCAGAGGACAGATCCAGCGTCACAGACACATATTTGGCATGGCTCTGGTTTCCAAACATCTCTAGACTCGTAGGTCTGACCAAGGTGGGTGCATCCCGATTCATCTTCAGGAAAAAAAATGAGAACATACGGCATTTTTCATGTTTTGAAAAAAATGTGATTTTTCAGTCATAATTATTTGCAGAGTACAGTCAAAATGAAGAAAGTTTGGAAAAATTAATTTCTTCCTTTCATCTGAAAAGCACATTTCCTCTATGCAATTGCTATGTACCAGGATACTGCTTATTAAAATAAAATGTCACACCACAATTTTCATTAAAAATCAATTGTTTTTACTTCTCATATGAAAAACTTAGCATTAGTAGACACAATACAAATATGCAAACATTTGTATATTAATTACACTACTGAAAATAAGCAATTTTGCCAAATGCTATTCTTTGTTTTAATGGCAGATGCTTTAATGGGAACATGCAACTAAAAGGATGATTTTTGTTACTAACTCTGGGACCTTCTGGATTATATTAACCGAGTTGAGACATTCAGGGGAAAACTGAGCTAACCTTGGCAGCATAAAACTCTTCCAGATTGTCCTGGGAAAGCTAACAAAGCTGACTGTGTGTTCAGTGTCACTGCTAGCTCTGTTGGGCATTCGTGGGTCAACATTATATGACATAATGTAATATATATTATTATATATTATATATATATAACTCATAGATAAAGAGTTTTCCAAATGTCTAGAATAAAGTGAAACTTTAAAGGAAATATTGGCAACGAATAAGTAGAAATAATAGGGAAAATATGAATCATGGCCATGTGTATTTGTGGCTTACTACATTGTGGCTTACTACACCAGAAGAAATATCTTCAACCAAAATTTTAGAGTTGGTTCTTAATTATATGTAAGAAATTGAAATTTCAGCAGCCATTCACAGTGAATCAACTTAGGAGATGCCAGAATAAAACCCGCTCTCAATTCTTGAAGTGTTGACTGTGTAGTATGGTTAAGCCCATCTTGAAAATTGCTATGACAGTTTGCCAATCACGAATGGATAAATAATAAGTTTTAAAACATCTGCAAACAATTTCGAATGTAAGCAGTGTCTTGTTTGTTCTTTTATATTTCTTCAGACAGTGAAACTTTATTTTCCTGTAGCCCTGATTACAAACTTCTCTTTCCTTATCTTCATATTTAGATAATAAATCACCTAAAACTTTACCATTAAGAGAAATTTCAGAGTATCTGTTCTCTGCAGACTATGGAGCTGCTTTACCTTCTACATACATGTGCAAACGTGTTTTAATCATTGTATGAAATAGCTCGAGCTTCTTGTATGAGGCAAGTTGAGACCCATTCTTGTCTTAACAATTTATCAATGTAACAGCTAATAAAAACCAAAAATGACAGTTCCACTAAAATTTTCAATGGAGAACAAAGATTATACAGTTTAAAAAAAGAATCTGTCTCTTTTAGTGAAGTTGTGTCAACTCCTCCTGTGTCTGCAGCAGATGTGCGAGGATGGGGGTGAGGAGTGGGGTGGAAATAGGCTTTCTAAAGCTT
Organism: Ondatra zibethicus; assembly: GCA_004026605.1. Taxonomy (NCBI): domain Eukaryota; kingdom Metazoa; phylum Chordata; class Mammalia; order Rodentia; family Cricetidae; genus Ondatra; species Ondatra zibethicus. The sequence continues at coordinate 45,043 of PVIU01014794.1, forward strand.
TATGGAATGCACCTTTATTCTCAGAGAATATAAGACTGAAGATCAAACTGTTTATCTCAGCATAAAGAATTCAGGGTTGTGTGATGTTGCTGCTTTTAAGTAATTCAAGAGAAGGCAAAGAGGTTTTTCATATAACTAATAGTCTTAGTTCACGAGGGATAATCACTAAGCCCATTTGTGTTACCTAGAACTGATGTTTTGTATTTAAGAACTATGTTCAGTTGGCAGTAAAAAAAATATGTCAAGTCTTGAGCTGGAAGACTTTTCAGTGAAATCACTAAAATCTTTTCATGGGTGCTCCTTTCTTCATATGAATGTTTTCCAACTCCTCTCAATTAGATGGACAAGAAATTCTTATTTGATTGGCTCTAACTTGGATATTCTCACTGAAGGTGTGGATGTCAAACTGCCTGTCCTTGACCCTTTGAAGACACTGGTAGATTGTGCTAATTTTTCTATCAGCAACTTACCCTTGAATCAGAAATAGCTTTCCATATTTAATACAGCATGCAGGTTATTAAAAGGAGCTATTAGACACCCATGTAAAGTTAAACATAAATTAATATAGCAGGTAAAGTTAGATTTAAGTACCTCATATTTTAAAATGACTTCATGTGTTCTTAATTGGATGCAAAGTTTTTCTCCCCCATTCATCCTCCCATGTGTATACCCTATTGAGGCCAATCTCACATCAGAAGAAATAGTATTTATTATTTGTTTTGAACACTGCCAAGTAGACAAGCATGACATTGACTCTTTAAAATTATAAATTGGCATGTTAAACCTAGGGCTACATAATAGAAAACTGTTATTTGACTTCTTGTTTTCAAATTTTATTAGAAATATTATAATATTTTTAAGTACAGAGACTTCAATATAATGATCAATGTATCTTAATACATCTTTCTAATACTTTTTATATTTTTGTTTTAATTAATATATACAATTATAAAATTCTACAATTTAATAATTTCCATGCAATATATTGATATATATATACACACATATATAATCATCAATTCAGTTTAAATATACTTTTTCTTCAAAAATTTACAATTTATGGTAAAAAAAAACTTTCAAAATATTTTCCTAGCTTTTAAAATGTATACTTTATATTTTTTGTTGCTAATACTAGCAATAAGAAGTCGACCTTCTGTGCATTAACACACCAGGATTTCTTGGTGTTAGTTCCCATTGGCATCCATTCTGCACAGCCATTTTGCACAGTCATCCTGCACAGCCTGTGGTTCTCCTCCTGCCCTCCACCTCTAGAAACCACCACTCCTTTCTTAATGTGATGCCAACTTTTGGTGTGATGTCTTTCTTTTAATCTGCTCCTACCATTTAAAGTGATTGAGCATATGTTTGGTTCTTTTTTTTTTTTCTTAGAAAGTCATGTTGTTCTACATTGAAGGAGAAAGTTGAAATGCCTAAAAAACAAGCATTAATGGATCTAATTTGTTGCCATAATTTATTTCATATTCATTTGAAGCAAAGTTGTCTTTCTTGAAAAATCAGACCCTGAAAAGTCATAAGTAGGCCTTGTGGCTCTGAACAGCACTCCCCAACCTTTGTCTCTTAGTCATATTTGCTCAGAAAAGGACTCTTTCTGAGTGTTTTCTGATTTATTATCTCATGTATGACCATCTACTGTTAGCCATATAATCTACCAAAGCAGAACCCCTTCAGTACACATCTCCTGACACTGCCTTTAGTATCAAACCTGGAAGTCATAATAAAGCCGTGGACATTTCCTGGAATGCTTCACCCTTTGCACCATTGGAATAGATCTGGTTATTGATTTGTTTAATATTTATATATTATTCTTATTTATAATACAATCTGCCAGATCAGGAAAATGTTTAATATATTTAACTTATTCCATAACAACTTTAGTTTTATATTTTGAGAATACAGGTTTTTTTCGTAATCTCCCCTTGCGCTACATGGCTAAGTACGTTTTCCTCTTCCAAAGTGTAGCGGTAGCTGACAACTGACAGCACAACCATTGTAGACTAAGCTCGTGTTCTAGGCACTGTTCTTGAACGCCTGACCTCTTGTTTTCTTTTCAATCATGGGCTCCACCTGTAGGCCAAGCCAGCCTTGAAATCACAGTCCTTGATCTGAGTTTGCAGACTGCTGGGAATGCAGGTACAGGTATGCATCACTGCAACGGACCTGCTAGAAATGTAGGGATGTGTCACTGCAGCTGGCCGTTGAGAATGCAGCTGTGCACTTCTCTACCTGATGCTTTACATTGATCTTATGGTTCCCTTCCTGCTTGCAGAGGACCTATCAGCTAAATGCTGTGACAATCCTCAACATAGGTGGAGAGCCCGAGACAAACCAAGTAGTGTCCCAGACTAAATAATGAAAGAAAATTATATTTGAATCTAGGATGCTTTTCTGAAGGCTGATACTCTTAAAGGCTTTATTCTATTTCCTTCCTGCTTTCAAAGACAGGATGGGATGGAGACCAGTTCCGTGTCCCATATAGTTTTCAAACTCTGTGCCCTCAGGACGACGAAGGCAGACATTTTAAGGAATAACAGTGGTCTGCAAAATGTCCTTTCTCTCTAATCTTAAAACGGGAAGATACCATCTGGAGTTGAGTCCTACTGTTTATTTCTCTTGACCTTATGAAAAAGGTTTGTATTTCCAAGGCCACCCTGCTGGCATCCAGACCACCAGCAAGATGAACGGGTGATTCAAAAGACAGGCAGAAGCAAACATAAGGTTTCTGCTGCCAATGCGTAGATGTATTTACAATGACTAAAGCACTAATATTTAGAAAATATAGTTACTACATGATTCGCATGCATTAACTTGATCACAAGTCTCCTGTGAATAAATAAGGATTAATAAGTTCTGTGGAACACCACAGAATGTTTCTTTAAGAAATATAGTCTGTCTGCCTCTACCATAACAAACAAAAGAGAAATGTCTGACAAATGCGTTACTGGAAAAGTCGTCTCTCAATGTTAACTTTCAAAACTAATTTAACTGTTAAGAGTTTTCGGGATTAGTTGTGTTCTAACCTCACTTTTAGGGGACACTTTTAGTATTCTTGCCATTTGAACTTTCCGTTTTGCTCATTAAGATGACATTTTAAATGGCAGCGCTTGACCTCAGCCGTGGAAAAAGCGAGGCTTTGATTAGATAATCGGAAAGGAATCCACCGGGGCTGTGTTTTTGTTAGGCACAGACAGAGCTGCTAGTGGTTAATGTAACTCTCCAAACTGCAGTTAACAAATGACTGCTGTTCAAAGAGCTAACTCAGAGTTTCCATTGCCTTCCTGACAGGCAAAGTTTCCTCTTTTAAAAATTTTGTATTAAGAAAAATACAACGTGACTTCTTTGCTAACCTGTAAATTAATGACACTAAGCTTTCTCCCCCTAAGGAACAGAATGAAACATTTTATAAGAATCAGTTCGCCCTCATTTCCAGAAATCTGCCGCGGACCGTGAGCTTTCTAAGTGTCCCCCAGGTCCAGCAAAGGCAAGTTTATCTTTCATCCTCCCAGCCGACTTGCAAGTAATCCATTTTAATGGATTCAAGGTGGAGATATCACTTCTGTCACAAAGTAAACGAACAACATAGGAACTCTGCACCACAGAGCATCGTCCCCAGTGGACACTACAGAACCTCGGTAGGTGGCAGTCTTTTCTGAGTTACCACTCAGGCTGGCCTGGGCCTGTAGGTATGACACAGGACTTTCCAAAGAGCTGGCTCTCTTTTAACGTCCACTCCAGTGCTGGACAAGTCCTTGTAAGAAGAAATCTCTGGGCAAGACACCAACACAAGGGTCTGAATTCCTTAATGGACCTTTGCTCTCCCCTCTCCCAGCATGGCTTGAGAAGACTGGGTTGCTTCTATAACGCTCAGGCTCCATCCCAGATCTAGGCAGGATGTCTCAGCCCTCAGGCTGAGCACTGTGGAGTTGCTGAGGTGATGCGGGGGGGGGGGTCACACACAGAAACAACAAAAGTGTGTGTCAATAGTACTTTATTTACTTGCAATGTCCGTGTTCACAGAAGGGATGGTAATTTCTGGTTAAGTCATTAGCTTCTGAGTCTTTTGCCTAATAAGCCAGATTCATCTGTTAAAAGTTGAGTACTAAAGAGAAAAAAAAGACTTCCTTTAAAAAACCTTTATAAATACATTTTCTGGAACAATTTAGAATTTGGAGTCTCTCTTTTGTTGACAAATTGTTACAAAAAATAAGAAAATACAGACACTAAAAGTTTATGGGTTTTTTTTTCTTAAATCATTTAACATTTCTTCAAATTTCTGAGTATTAACCCTGTCCTTTCCTGTTTCTATCCTATACCAACACACTGTTCACTACATCACTGAAATTGAGATGTGTACATAAATTACAATTTCTAACAATGTCTTTTCTCTTGTAGGAGCTACAGTTATTTCCAATGACTTTACAAAACATTTAACCCAGTGGTTTGGTATGTTTATTAATTAGGATAACACACACCAGAGAAAATTTAATGTTAATATTAGCTATAACTTTCCTTTTAATAATTAGGATAACACACACCAGAGCAAATTTAATGTTAATATTAGCTATAACTTTCCTTTTAAACATAAGGGGAAATAGACTCACAAAACATGAACTAAGAATTCATTCTCGAAGTTCACTTACAGTTTTGAAATCCCAAATCAGTTAATAGTTCAGAGTGAAGTTTCGTGACATTACCGGCATAGCAAAGTGTAGAAGATTAAACATTAGAGGACATTTAATTTAAAATAGTTTATGTCCCTGCCCTAACAAAGCAATATTGTTAACATCTATCTATGGACCTATAACCAGCAAAATGCTAATGTTAAGCAAGTATGATATGAGTTCATGAGTAGGGGAAATACGTTTAAAGGTCATACTATGGATTTCAATACACCTATAGCTTTTCTCTGGCCATATTGAAGATTGGAACTAGGGGCCATGTAGGTGCGGGACAAGCTCTCCACCACTGACATATATCCCCAGCCTTCTTTAAATTTGTTATTTTGAGACAATTTCACTTTTGTTCCCAGGCTGACCTTGACCTCACTCTGTAGACAAGGCAGACTTGGGACTAGTATTCTTGTACCCTCAACCTTCCAAAGAACTGGGATGGCAAGACTGTGCCACCATGCCAGTCTGGAAAATGTCTATAGCTTTAACACTCATTTTCAAAACGTCTTACGATATCACCACCAGTTTGTGAGTATGTCTGGCAACCTCTTATCATCTACTTTTCTTTAACTTATGAAAGCAGTGTTCAATTTTTAAAATTTATAAACACATATGCACATATATAGATTGAGATTTACACACGTACACACACACACACACAAACACACACACACAAACACACACACACACACACACACACACACACACACACACACACACACACACACACACACACACCCCTCCTTCTAAAATAGTAATCCTGTGATGCTTCAGTCATGTTGGTACTGGTTCCATAAATGGTGTCCCTGTCTGCCAGCCACTAGGTGGCGTGATTTAGCACTTAAAAATCTGGCACACTTCTAAACCACAGGAAATATA
>PVIU01014795.1:0-50579 GCA_004026605.1 Ondatra zibethicus
TGTTTTTGATCTTGGCCATTCTTACAGGTGTAAGATGGAATCTCAGAGTTGTTTTGATTTGCATTTCTCTGATGACTAAGGATGTTGAACATTTCCTTAAGTGTCTTTCTGCCATTTTAGATTCCTCTGTTGAGAGTTCTCTGTTTAGGTCTGTGCTCCATTTTTTTATTGGATTATGTGTTCTTTTGTTGTCCAATTTGTTGAGTTCCTTGTATATTTTAGAGATCAGACCTCTGTCTGATATGGGATTAGTGAAGATCTTTTCCCATTCTGTAGGCTGGCGTTCTATCTTGTTGACCGTGTCCTTTGCTTTACAGAAGCTTTTCAGTTTCAGGAGGTCCCATTTATTGATTGTTTCTCTCAGTGTCTGTGCTGCTGGGGTTCTATTTATGAAGTGGTTCCCTGTGCCATCTCCTTTAGGTTTCTAAGTTCGCAGGTTGCCTACGGTACTAAAAACCTCACAGTTAATATACTCAATGAAGTTGTTGCAAAAACAAAAGTGCCAGAAAGAGAGTTGTATTTTCCAGAACTTGAATCAATATATTGGTAGCATGACTTCCCCGAGAAAGATTGCTTGATCTTCAATACAAGGAGTCATGTGATAGGAGGAGGGTTGGGCAAGTTGGCACCAAGGATCTGTAACCGAAGACATCAGAGTAACCTAAGGAACACTGAGCAACAGATGGCTGCCTCTGCCCTGGGTCCTCAGCATTCCAATGATAGACCCTGAACATTCGATAGCTCCTTTTCAGCTACAGATTTCTTTACTTTCCCAAAATCATATCATGGGGATTTTTTTTCTGTATTAAAAAGACTGGATTTGGAGAAAGAGTGGCATGACTATTCTGGAGGTAACCAACTTCTCTTGATTCTATTTGACGCCCAAACACATGTGACATGGTGGCCACGGGTCCTGTTGGGGAGTTGATTACTGATGCTTACAAAGTAGACATGTAATAAAACTGCCTTCTACACATTTATGTTGTCACCCATAGACCAGCTGTGCTCTCAGTCTTGGTCAAAGAAGCCTCTCTTTTTATTGGGCAATGGTTAAGGCAGAGTGACTGTTGTGTGCTCAGCCTTAAATAGGACCTCTAGAGCATCCCCTTCAAAGCCCAGGGAACAGCAGGTGGGAAGACCTTTGTAACTACAGCTGACCAGAGGACACTTGTGGGATGATAAAGGTAGAATGACTAGGATGGGGTGACACCAAGACCGCTTGAAGCCATCCTACATTCTCTTCACTCATTTTAAATAATTATTCATCCCTTATACATTTTTGATTCTTACCTTATAAAAATATTCAGTAGAACAGAAATCCAGCATAAAATATGTAATTTATCAAAATCATCCTGTTTTATTTTTCTACACCACATGTATACCCCGTGGTTCTTGGGGTAGCAGCCGGGAAATGCTGAATGGTTGTCGAAGGTCCTTTAGTGGTCTTGTGGGTATGTAGCTCCTCATTCTCTAAGTCTTTTTGGATTACTGTTGTGGATTAGATATAGTAGGTTGGTAAAATGTAAAGTAGGCAATCAGGGATCAGTAGATCAAAAAGAGCATCCTGCTGTGATATATGAGTGTTTTGAAAGAGCTAATACCTTCATTCTAGGTGTGATTACTGTGCACATTGGCACGGCTACCTCCAATTTGTTGACCACAAGTTTCATATATTTAATACAGCAAGAAAAATTAGTTGGCTCAAAGTATGTAATTCCTAATGACTGCTTATGAATCTTTTAGTACAACATCTGTGAATATTAAACGGATGCTTCCTCGAGTTTCTATTTTGTATACAAGCTCAGGCAAAGAATTTTCTAACCTTCACACACAGACCTAGAGCTAATCTGGAAGAATGAACCATTGCTGGGTTTTAGAGTCTACTCAAAAGTTGGAGGTACAGACCTGTAACTCTGAAAAATCTAAAAGAACGAGTAGGGAATTTACTTCAGGCTGTAGGCTCCATTTAGGACTTTCTGTAGCTGATCCACAGTCAACAAGTGGGATCTGTGAAAATGAGAAGTCTCCTACAGGGCACAAAGAGCTGTTAGTCAAGTGAGGAGAAAGCCTATGGAGTGGGAAAAACTGTTGGCAGCTAGGCATTTACAGAGAACTGTTGTCTAGGATGTGCAAGGAACTTAAAAAACAGATAAGCAACAAGAGAACAACTCAATCGAAAAGCAGATTATGGAACTGAACAGAGAGTTCTCAGACAGAAGGCTAAAATATATTTTTAAAGTGTTTATTATTTTTAGCCATCAGGGAAAGGCAAATTAAAACTACTTTCAGTTCTTGTTTTAACCTACTTGGAATGGCCAAGACGAAGAAGACAAACGATAGCAAATACTGGTGAGGATGTGGGGAATGGAGAATCCTCATGCACTGCTGGTGTGTGGGGCTGGCCTGAAGCTGGGAAGGGCTCAAAACAAACATGCCTAAAACCCTGGATTAAACATCCTGAGAGTGGCTGGAGTTTAGCTGCCGCCTGCTTTGCCCAGGTGCCAGCAGACCCCAGTAGTTAGGCTTCCCCAAGTGACCCAAGTGACGAGTTGCCCTGATGCCCGGTGCACATAGGGACTATTAGACTCACACATCACCAAGACTACAGCAACTGGTTACTGATTATCTGACCACCAAAACATCCCAGGATGGACCTCTTTGACCTTCTAAATTTCCTTATCCTGGCTCTTGCTGCCCCTAAGTATGCAAATGATGTGCTTTCGATGTTCTTGCCCCAACCAATGATATACCACCACATGAATCCAACCAGCTCTTCTACCTAGGGTATATATGTCCTTTGTCCCCTCTGAATAAACTGTTCATTGACATGGCCTCCTGGGTGTCCTTTTCCCATCACAGGTACAAACCTGGGCTTGAGCCCGGCTCTGGTGGAAGTACAAACTAGTGCAACCACTATGAAAAATCTAGAAATAAATTCACTATATGACCCAGCTGTCACATTCTTGGGCAAATACTCAAAGAACTCTGTTTTATACTACAGTGTCATATGACACTCATGTTCGTGGATGCTCTTTCACAATAGCTAAGATACAAACAACATAGATGTCCATTGATGAATGGAAGATAAAATTGTGGTACCTATAATACAATGACGTTTTATTAAGTTATACATAAAAACGAGATCATGAAGTTTTCCTTTAGAATCATCACCATGTGCTAACGTGTGGAAGGAATGATTTTTCTAATTTCAGAGTTTAAAAGAATCTACTTGTAGACTAATATAAAAAACTAAAGAGAAGTCATGAAGAAAACTGTCCATAATATTTCAGAAAAAAAAATATGCAAGTCAGTGCACCGAACTAGAGCACATTATGCTGAGTGCTCAGGAAGACAAACATTGAATGTTCTCACTCATATGTGGATCTTAGCACTGAATCTTGAGAGCTGTATATTTAATTTGGTGTACCTGTAGAATTCAGGGAGCTAGAAAGGGAGCATTGATGGGAAAGAAGGAAGAGAGATCACCATAATGGATTAGAGGCAGCAGAACACCGGTGATATAAAGGGAAAGGGGGGATGATGGGACGTTTAAATGGAGAGAGACGGGAAGGTTGGACAAAGGAAGAAGTGGGAAAGGGATAAGTAAGAATAAGTGTTTGAAAAGGCCGTATTAAAGCCTACTATTTTACAAGCCATATATATATATTATATTTTATATCTATGTTTCATATAAAAGAGTATATACATATATATACATAACATACTTACATATTTATATACTCTTTTGTATATAATATAAATCTTTTTATATGAAATACTAAATGTTTATATGAAATATATAAAAAGTTCAACTGGAATTGTTTTACACAGGAGATAATGCTTCTCCCTGAAGCCACAGGTTTCCAAATGAACCCAATACCAGGTGTGGGATATTTCCTTTCCAGTTGTTGGTCAGAGGTGTCCCATAACACACATTATTGCTATTGCTCTTGATGGTATGGCCCTATTCCTGAAGACACCACATAAACTGATTACAGATCTTGGAGAAACGAAGTTGACACTGACCAGAAATGTCATTCCTGATGGCTGGCTTTCATAGTACCAAAGGGTGCTGTATGGGATGTTGGGAGAAAAAGTCATCAATAATCTTATTCAGCTGCAAACCCCATAAACTATAAAAATATCCTATGTGATAAGATATGGGTGCAGTGGTGGTGGAAAGTTTTCAGTATGACCAAGAACTTTCTGACAGGATTGAAAGCCCATCCCTCAGGAGTAAACACAAACCTGCTACTGTAAGTTTGCTCAAGAGCCGATGTTTGGTGGGGTCATAAACCCAGGGGCAGACGTACTACTTTTATTCTCCTGAATTGAGGGAGTAGCTAACTGCCCTCTAAATCCATACCTTTGTACCCATAGATTTAGGAGCTCTCAGACCTCATTGGAGAGTTTCTTTGTGTAGTGGGTAGTGGTTAATACAGAAACTCACAAGACAGAGAATTATTGTTAGTGGAGAGCTCACTCCCAAATAAGACATTATATCACCACCTCCCCAAAGATCAGGGATCATCGTGAAGAGAGAGCAGAAGAGCCAGAGGCAGGGAGGGTGGAAGTAAAAGAATCATCTGGACATGAGGGACCATGGCACTCATGAGCTCACAGCAGCTGTGGCTGCCTGCACAAGAGCAGAAGTCAACATTCCAGCAAGGAGTGGGAAAGTGCTCATGAGCCCCAACACTAACTGAGGAGCTATGGACGACCGGTGGCTTCTGAGAGAAAGGGAGTCAAGGATATTTTCTCTTTAAAAAATTTAAAAAATATTTTGAGATTATAATATAATCTTTCCTTTTCTTCTCCAAATGTCCCCATGTACCCTCCTTCATTTCTCTGAGATTTTGGCCTAATTTTCTTTAACTGCTGTTACAGATGATGGAAGGCTCTGGGTTTTCTCTATCTCTTTTTAAATTATTATTATTTTATTTTATTACTTTAAAAAAATACCAATCCAAATTCCGACTTCCTCCCCTCCTCCCATTTCCCTCCCACTCCCCCACACCCTTTGCCACACCCCCATCCAGTCCTAAAAGAGGGCAAGGTACCCTCCCCTGTGGGAAGTTCAAGGGCTTTCCCCCTACATCCAGGCTTAGGAAGGTATGCATCCAAACAGACTAGGATCCCAAAAGCCAGTACATGCAGTAGAGACAAATCCCAGTGCCATTATCATTGGCCCCTCAGTCTGCCCCAATTGTCAGCCCCATTCAAAGGGTCCAGTTTGATCCCATGATAGTTCAGTCCCAGTCCATCTGGGGTTGGTGAGCTCTGCTTAGCTCAGGCACACTGTCTCAGTGGGTGAACCAACCCCTCGTGGACCTAACTTCCTTGCTCATCTTCTCCCTCTTTCTGCTCTTCAACTGGACCTTGGGAGGTCAGTCCAATGCTCCGATGTGGGTCTGTCTCTATCTCCATCCATTGCCAGATGAAGGTTCTATGGTGATATTCAAGATAGTCATCAGTCTGACTACAGGACAAGGCCAGTTCAGGTACCCTCTGGGTTTTGTCTTTATCATGCTCACCAACTCTCGAAATTGCTTTGGCCATCTTAATAACTGCTCTTAATTTAAGCATATGTGATTTTCATCCTACATCGCTTTATTTGATTCTAGGGATTAGCTTTGCTTTATATATTATCTCATTAAAAATGGTTTGATAATAGGGCCAATAATGAGGCACTTTTAGAAATGGTATAGTCTTTACAGACTGATAATGACCAACTAAAAGGGAAAATCAGCACTCTGGAGAAGGATACTACCAATTTGACGGACAAAACCTAGTCAGTGATGGAGGGTGTTGAGACATTGTCTGAGAGAATTTGTGCTGTCGAATGTAATAATCGGAATCTGTTGAACAGTTGTCATAGATTGGCAGATAGGGTGTCTATCCAGGAAGGTATTATGTAGGTCATCAAAATTATGTCCAAGGATGAGATGTTATCTTTACTGGATAAACTTCATACCTTGGAATCCTCAGTGAGGACATTAGAACAGAACACCAGACAGAAGATCTAGACTTTACAAAAGGCAGTGATAAAAAGATTTGAAAAGACTGAAGAATTTATCAAAATTGATGAGCCTTGGACAGAAGGTACAAGGACAGAATTTAGCTTCATTATGTATGTGCCAAGCTCTCAGATGGCTTACCCAGAGTTCTAACTTCTGATCCAGTAAAATCCTCTGAAAGACCATCTGGCACTAAGTAGCTAAGGTAGTCAAAGAGTATGGGAACCTATACTCATAAATGATCTAAAAGAAATTAAACAAGCAATAGTGCCTTACAGAATTGCATTTACCATTTGTTAGGGAAATGGTGAAAATGTGGGCCTCAAGCAATAAGGACACCCCACAGGATTGACTTCAATTAATCTCAGCAGTCCTAGAAGATGGACCTCAGCTGTTTTGGAAATGTTCTTAGAGAGAAGAGGCAAAAGTTTTAGAACAACACAGAAAAGCAAAAGGCCTTGAGATTTTCCAAGATCAAATTCTTGGCAAGAGACATTACTCTGACCCTCAGTACCAGACTCTCTACAATGAGTGCACCTTGTCCCTATGTAGCACAGCAGCTTTAAATGCTTGGTACAGGATTCAGGAACCAGAAAAGAGAATTGAATCATATATTAGGGTTAAACAGAGTCAGAGAGAATCCTTTAGTGACTTTTTACAAAGATTAATTAAGGCTGTACAAATAGAGTAACAGATCCAGAAGCTAGATGTGTACTTATCGAACCTTTGATTTTGAAAATGCCAACTTAGAATTCAAAATGATCCTTGGGCCATTAAAGGTCAGATTAGCACCAATAGATTAATGCATCTTGCATACAATGAATTTTGAGACATTTGACTATAGTACTGAAGCTTGGTTAGGAGAAGTGATTTCCAATGGTATGAGGAGATGCCAAAATGCCAAATGTCTTTAATTGTGGTAGAATAGGACATCTGATAAGGGGTGTAGACAAGGAATTTCTAGGAATAATATCTCCTCTAAAAATGGCAAGAATAGAAGGACTCAGCCTTTGGGTATATGTAGGAGGGGTGGCAAAGGCTGACATTGGACCAATGAATGTAGGTTGATAAAAGACAGACAAGGCAACCTGATACCATAGGGAAACTCCTTGGGGGCCTCTCAGAGGCCTCCATGTCAAATGTGGTCTAATTATTCCCAGTCACTGTTGAGAACATGTCTCACCAGGAAAATTAATCAATCCAGTGCCTACTGTAAGAAACCATACTGTTCTGGATTATAGAATAGACATGAAGGATGAATAAAAAACTCCAGTAGGAAATAGGAAATATATATTCTGGCAGACTTCTATAAATGATCAAAGACCAAAGCTAAGAGTACATATAAATGGCATTGTTATTGAGGGCTTGACAGACATGGGTACAGATGTAAGTATCATTACTCCAGAATCTTGGTATCCAAATTGGCCTTCTCAAGAAGCAGATGTTCAATTTCTAGGAATTGTAACCCTATCTCAAGTGAAACAAAGCATGAAATGGGTTGAAATTATAGGGCCAGAAGAACAGAGAGGAAGGCTAAGGCCATATGTGCCTAATATCGGAGTGAATTTTTGGGGTCATGACATATTGCAGCAGTGGAATACCCAGATTAACATTTCTGCAGCCCCAAAACTTATATTTCTGGGGAAGATATTATAAGGTATTATAAACAAAGGTCATCAGCCATTCAAGATGTACAAGAACACAAAGCAACTAGTAAGACTTCAGAGGTACTTACAGCCCTGTCTTTAAAATGGTTAACTGAGAAACGAATATGGGTTAAAAAAAAAAAAAAACCAATGGTCTTTAACAGAAAAAAAGCTGTAGGTTTTAGAATAGCTGGTAGAGGAGCAACTAGGTTGCCACCATCTTGAAGACTATATCAGTCCTTGGAATTTTTCTGTATTTGTTGTTAAAAAGAAATCTACAAAGTGGAAAATGGTGACAGATCTTAGAGCTGTCAACAAGGTTATTCAATCTATAGGCCCTTTGCAAGCTGGATTCCTCTGCCTTCTCTATTACCAAAAAGATGGCCTCTCATAGTTATTGATTTAAAGGATTGTTTCTTCACTATACCTTGACAAAAAAAGGACAGAAAAAAGTTTGCCTTCATAGTGACTATTTATAATAATTCTCAGCCTACTAGGAGATACCAATGGACTATCCTCCCACAAGGAATGCTCAATAGCCTCACGCTGTACAAATACTTTGTCAGTCAGCCATTGGAAATAATACATAAGCAATTTCCTAAGTTCATAATTTACCATTACGTGGATGACATTTTGTTATTTGATTCAAATGTAGATATTTTAGAAAGAATGTTTGAAGATATAAAGAAAGTTTTTCCAAAATGGGGATTACAAATTGCTCCTGAAAAAATTCAAAGATTAAATTCTTTCAATTACCTAGGTTACAAAGTAGGCTTACAGAAAATTAGAACACAAAAGATACAAATTAGGAGAGACCGATTGTGGACTCTTGATGACTTTCAAAGATTGTTAGGAGATATTTCCAGTGTATGATCGGTTGTTGGAATAACACCTGATCTAATTATTCATTTAATCAAAACCTTAGATGGTGACAAAGACTTAAATAGTCCCAGAGAATTAACAGCTGAAGTGAAAAAATAATTGACAATTGTTGAGGAGAAATTACAGGAGGCACATGTGGATAGGGTGAATCCAAATCTTAATTGCATTTTAGTCATATTGTTTTCCAGAATTTCCCCTACTGGAATTTTAATGCGGAGTAAGATATTATCTTAGAGTTGATCTTTTTACCAGATAAACGAAGTAAAAAATTAAAAACTTAGTGGAAAAAGTCTTTGAATTAATTATAAAAGGAAAATTGAGGCTTCATCAATTAGCAGATATAGGCCCAGCAGAGATTATAGTGCCTTTTAATACTAATTAAATTAAAAAATTATGGGAAGACAATGATGCATGGCAAAGATCTTGTGCTACTTTTTGGGAGAAATTAATAGCAATTATCCAAAAAGCGATAAACTTAACCTTATAAAGAGAACTACCTGGATTCAAATTATACTTGACATGTCAATAACTGGAGCCTACTGGTGCAAATAAATCAGGAAAGGCAGGTTACAAATCAGAAGAATTAAGTAAGGTAGAACAAAGCCCTTATAAATCTGTTCAAAATGCAGAGTTATATGCTATTCTCATGGTACTAAGGGATTTTAAAGAACTTCTCAATATAGTTACTGAATATACTGAATATATAGTTACTCAGTATAGTTACAATATAGTTACACAATATGCAGACATAGTTGTTTTGCATATTGAATCCGCTGAATTTATACTAGATGATACAGAATTGACTTCATTATTCATTCAGGTTCAAGACATAATCAGAAATAGGCTTTGTCCTATATACATAACACATATCTGATCCCATATACGTCTGCCAGGTCCTCTAGCACAAAGTAATGCAGAAATTGATTGATTATTGATTGAAAGCATGCTGAAGGCCTCAGAATTTCATGAAAAACATCATGTCAATAGCAAAAATTTAAAGAAAGAGTTTCCTATTACATGGCAACAAGCTAAGAAGATTATAAAGAGATGTCCTGCAGGGAGTAACCAAAAGGGTACTCAAAGAAATGAGATCTTGCAGATGGATGTGTTCCACTGAAAATGGTCTGTCAGTTACTCTAGGACTTAGCCAAAGTTGTTTGCTTCAATGTTGCTAATGAGACTTTGGGAGCTTGCTCAGGTAGCTAGTTGTCTCTGTCATATACTGTATATTTTAGAAGCTGCTTGATTGCACTTCCTGCCTACTCAAGAAATATTATCTCACTTCTCAGGCCTTCGATGGTGTTGAAGATTAGATAGTTGCAGTTACCTTCCTCTTATGATTTAGCCAAGCCATTTCCAATGCAAGACTTAGACTCTTTAGGATAGAATGTTTATTAAAATATTTAGCATGTGTTCCTTGCTTAATACTGTTTATGCTGGTTATAATTTTAATTTTATACTTGATAATCTGTTCTTATTGTATATAGTTTTGTATTGTGTTTGGAACTTTCTTTTTAGACGAAAGGGAGATGTGATGGGGAACCTCCTTCAGCCAATGGCCTTTGAGAGGCTGGAAATTTTAGGTACCCAGAGAAAACTGCCAGCCCAACCTAGGGCTCACTCTCTGGTTCCCACATTACACACTGGAGGTTGGACTTCTCATTTCTGTTCTGTGAGTCTTCCCTTATAATAAAGAAATATAATTGGAATCTTTTGGTGTTAGCTTGGGATTCTTTGACCTGCGTCCATACCCCCAACACAACCTACTCATTTTGTAATGTTATATAATCATAAATAAAATTATATGTATTTATTCAGGGCTGACTATTTGGATAATTGCTGTGCTCTTCCCTGGGGGAAGACTATTTCCCTCCCTCTGAGCATACCTTCGTTACCTATCATTCCCTGTTTAGGGTTAAAACCTTCTGAATTATTCCCCTCCTGTGTTAGCATGTCTGTCGTTGTTATCATTATTTAGCTCATGTTTAGGCACTTGTGTTGCTGAGACATCATGGGTATAGGCTCTCTGACATTGCTAGGGGAGACAGTCTCACGGAAAACTTCTTGTTTCTCTAGCTCTTGCAATGAGAACCCACACCGAACTCTAAGCTTAGGTACAGGAGTTGTTCTGCAGTTGTATCAGTTGAGACTCGTATCTGCAACTCTACATTTTGATCAGTTGTAGTTTTCTGTAATGGTCTCTGTCTATTGCAAAGAGAAGTTTCTTTGAAGAGAGGTGAGAACTATACCCTCTTGGGTATAAGGATAAATATTTAGAATGTGGTTAGGAAGTATTCTGGTTCAGTAAACTGGTGGTTGTAGGTTCTCCGCCAAGATCCATGACTGCAATAGCTATTTGGCTAGGTTTTCAGTACCAGGCCTGATTTCCCTCTTGTTGAGCAGGCCTTAAATCCAATTAGAAAAATGTTTTTCACCATGAAAATATGAATGTGAGTGTCTCTGTATCACCTTTAGGGTTGTGTTACCATGCTGCTTATTGTTGTAGATCATGGGCATCATAGCTGGATAGGACTATTGGTTGCTTCTCCCCTATGGAAGCTTACATGGCACCTTCTGGTACCATGAAAGCTACTCCTGAGGGAGGAGGCTTTAAGGTCAGCTCACATTCTTGTCAAACCAGGTTTCTTTAAGGATACAGCATCTTAAAAATGTACATGTGGGTATGGCATGAGGAAAAGAGATCAAGAAAAGTTAAATATAAGGGGATGAGGAAGGACTTAATGCGGTAATGGACATGAGTTATGATAGAGAATATAAAGCTAATGACTTTTCTAATGGTAATTCTGTCATGGATTATTTTGGTTTTAGTGGTGGATAAGTACATAGAATATATTCATAACCAAAGAATGTAAATATTATGAAGCTCTACAGCTTCCATTCTGAATGCCACTTATAACAGTGTATGACTTCATTAAGTTGTGTCGACTTTTTATCTAGCTAATTTTGATATGTGATTTTTTTTATTTATTTGCAAGTTTTTTAATGATAAAGCATTGTTGGTTGTTTTTACTCTTTTCTCTTTTGGCCATAGCTCTTTGGGGACCCACCACCAACCTCACAAATAAAACACATGGAGGCTTATTATTACTTATGAATGTATAACCTTAGCTTGCCTTGTTTCTTTTCTTACTTCTGTATATCTTACTTTCATTCTTGCTCTGTGGCTGACATGGTGGCTGGGTGGCTGGCCCTTGATGTCCTCCTCCTCTTGTTCCCTTGTTGCTCCTCTTCCTCGTTTCTCCTTCTATTTGTTCTCTCTGCCTTCCAGCCCTACTTTATCCTTTCTCTTACCTTGCTACTGGCCATTCAGTTCTTCATTAGACCATCAGGTGTTTCAGACAGGCAAAGTAACACAGCTTCACAGAGTTAAATAACTGCAACATAAAAGAATGCAACCGTCTTTGCATCATTAAATAAATTCCACAGCCTAAACAAATGTAACACATCTTAAAATAATATTCTACAACAATGAAGTTTATTTTTAAAAAGAGAAAACGAGTTTGGCCCCTGGTAGGTGGGTCATGATTCAGTAGATAGCCACATGTCCAGGAGTATATGGGCAGCACACATTGTGCTCGACAGAACATTGCATTTTACAGAGGACAGAATTTTGATCCTAGGGAAGTAAGAGTGGGACTGGGAGGAATTCAAGGGAGAAGGAGGGAATGAGTGTGATCAAAACATAGCTTATAAAATTCTCAAGGTGTTTATAAAATATTATATTTAAAATGTTGGGGATACACATTTTATTGTTAGTATTTCCAGTTGGTTGTAAATGCATTGTGCTTGTTAGTGTGTGTCTGCCTGATGTTTCTCTGTCTTTCTGTATGTGTATTCTTATGTTCCTCTGCACGTGTACATGTGGAGTCCAGAAGCTGAAGACGCCTAAATCAAGGGTGTCTTCCTCTGTTGCTTTCCCCTGTGTTTTGGGACAAGTCCTTCCACTGAGCCCAGAGCTAGCTGTTTTGGCTAGACTGTCTGGCCAGTGAACTGCAGGAATCTGTTTGCCTCTACATCCCAGCTCTGGGGTCCAAGACACATTTTAGTATATTTTGCTTTTATGGGGCTACTGAGATTGTGAACTTGGGTCCTTATGCTTTCTCAGAAAGCACTTCCCCTCACTGAACCACCTCGACTACCATTGTGGGTGCAATTTTAGCAAGAGTTTGTAAACTAAGAAAAACAATGGGAAGGGCCCATGATAAATGTCCCTTCTGGATAGGCTCATGTGTGCACGTGAGCTGAAAAATGATAACACAATTTTGTTTATAGAGTTCCAAGTCATGATAAGTTAACAAATGACTTAGCTTTCTACTACCTTTGATATGGTTTTCTCATCTATATATTCATATAACAAATGGAGAAATACAATGGTTTTAAGTTCTGATTTGATGCAGATCTGGGCCAGGTTGATGGTATTTATCAGTAGGTGTGTGGGCTAGTTTTCTGTCAACTTGATAAAAGCTAGAGTTACTTGAAAAGATGGAAACTCAATCAATAAAATATCTCCATAGGATCTGACTGTAGGGCATTTTCTTAACGAGTTATTGGTGGGGAGGCCACAGTCCATGGTAGGTGGTGCCATCCCCTGGACTGGTGGTCCTGGATTCTGTGGGAAAGCCAGCTGAGCAAGTTATCATGAGCAAGCCAGTAAGCAGCACCCCTCCGTGACCTCTGCATCAGCTTCTGCCTCCAGGTTCATGCCCTGCTTAAGTTCCTATCCTCACTGTCTTCAATGATGGACTACGGTATGGAAATGTAAGCTAAATAAACACTTTCCTATCCCGATTGGCTTTGGATCATGGTTTCATCACTGCAATAGACCCCTAACTAGGACAGTGGGGAACATTTCAAGCTTAGATTCCTCAGTTCACTTAGAATTCTCTTAAGAATGTCTTGAAATAGCTCAGGATGATTTGACACTCATGGTCAAGAGCTTAATGAGATTACAGGGTCTGGGAATGGGACCCATTTCTACTGTGAATGCATCTTTGAGGTTTTTCAGTTTGAATGAAGTTTTCTACTGCCTTCCATTAACAGTGTTGAAAAGGCTCCCAGGACTTTTTTCTTTTCTTGGTAGGAGGGAAAAGCTTTCATGCCATGTGTACCTTCAAGCCTGTGGCTGAACTTCCCGAATTCCACTTCCTTCCCTTCGAAGTTCCTATAAAATATACATATGGGATAAAAATAATTAGTCATAATTCTCTTTTTGGTTGCTATAGCAATAGTGGTTCCCTAGTACATCCTCTGCTCCTTCATGGCCTTCTGAATTAATTTAGCACAAAGCAGCTCAATTTGGGAAACAAAGGCCCTTGAAAAAGTGTCAAGTGTTATTACAGGGATTTTATGGTGCCCAGATGAAAATATCCAGACATTTGCTGAGGGCCAGGGCCTGTGCCCACGGTTAGAAGTGAGGGCTGCTACTCCTCTGGTCTCTTTTCTTTACTGTGCTTATTCTATTAGTAACCAGCGGGAAAACACACATTTAAAATAATATTTAGTGTTTCTTCTTTCATGATCTCACACTAAAAATATATTCCCCACATTAAATGTTAATATACTTTTTTTCTGAGTATACTTGAAGGGAAAAGTAATATATTTTAAGACTATTTATTTGTTTGTTTTATGTGTTTGCATGTGTGCCTGCAATATGTGTTTGTTTGTGCGCCTGCATGAGCATGTACATGGACAGGGATGCAATAACTGGTCAATATATTATAACTATAATTATTTTAAACAGAAAGTTCACATAATTTGGTAAGAATTTTCTGCTATCAATTGTAAAACAGGGCGTGATCGCTTTGACCTATTTTGTGCAAACGCCATTCTTCATACCACGCTGAGTACAGAAGTGCTAAAACGTGCTTGCATCCCTCATTGATTTTTCAAGCCCATGATTCTTAAACTCTCAGTCAGTGCTGAAGTGAAGCTTTCTGCCATCCCACTTTTGCTTCAAGGCTGATGCATTTCAGGTTGGACGGGCAGCAGAGTTCAGCACCTAGCAAGTGGGAGGCGAGTCTCATGCTTAGACAGAAGGCTGCTATTTCTCAAAGCGTTGTCCTCATCCCTGGCACTCCCGTGGAAAAGCTGCTGTGTTTGCAGATGGCCAAGAGCCTGGAGCCAAATAATGCTCGCATGCAATGGGGGATGTGGATGAAAGTTCCTCAGTAAGGGCAACTCTTCTTCACAGGCTGCAGACTGAAGCCTGATGAATGTTCTGGCTCATGGTACAAAGTCAGTGGAGGAGGTAATTTGTAGCCCACAATAGGTTTACTTTTCCTTGCTGAAGGAATGCCGGACAGGGGTGGGCTTTTTAAGCTGTAATGATGAACTCGGATCCTTCTGTTGTCTGTAAACAATAGAATGTTCTAAACAGACATTCTACCTAGGGAAACCTGTAAAATTTGGTGAGAAGATGCATAGATTGAATAAAAGTTGTTCTTATATTAAAGTGTTCTGAAAGAACAAGGTAATATACCTTGAGGGAGACAGCGATGATGAGGAGGGCTTGGTTTCTTACATTCTTTGAAGCTCTCTCTAGACACTTCTAAAGAAAATATGTCATGTATAGAAGGACTCTAGGTATAGCTCTAACTTTGAGGCTAGCCTGGTCTACATGCTGACCATGTAGCTAGGGCCACACAGAGAAACCCTACCTTGAAAAAAAACTAGAGAGAGAGAGAGAGAGAGAGAGAGAGAGAGAGAGAGAGAGAGAGAGAAAGACTCTGGTGGTGATGTTTAAAGAAGAGCAGGATCTGTTAAACATGAGATTAAAAAACTAAAGATCTCAGGATGCACCATGATTTTTACACATGCTGTTTTTCTACCTGGCTGTGGTCTTTATCACATTGAACCATGAACTCCTCTAAAATGAAACAGGGCTGATGGCACACTTTCTGTCTACCACGTAATGTTTCTGGAAAGAATAAATGGCATGAAATGTGGCACCGTTTTGAATCACACTACAGCTGTCCCTACTAGCAAATAAACGACAAAGAAATGAAAGCAGTCAATGAGCTGGAATATCCTACAGTGTAAAATTTAAATCAATTTATGGTTCTTAGTTGTTAGGCCAGCAGTTCTTATATGCAACAGACAAGATGTTTGTTAGATGTTTTTTGTATATACATATAAATTATATGCTGCATACATAAGCTTTTACTACATATTGGTTAGCTATAGTAATGTGGTTAAAAATGGAGATCAGAACTATGAAAATACAAAATTCTGAAAATGCATGTGGGCTAGTGAGTGCTCTGGTTGTTTTAGTTTGATTTGGAAGAAATTGTTTTTGCCATGTGTTCTATAGGGTTGCAGGGAAGCTGATAAACATGATTTGGGGTTCCCAGGATGGTAAAAGCCCATTTTCCTTCATTGTCCCACTGCTTTGTCTTTCTTTCATCTTAACTGAGTTTTGCCTTTAGCCTAAACTTTCTGTTCTCTTGGGTTGTGGCTCACACTCCACCACACAGCGTTAGTTCTCAGGTCTTACCTCCTTCTCTAGATTTTCCAATGTGGTTTAGGGAGGGGTTTGCTATGTCATTGAGAAAGTGGAAACGAAACATTCATAACTACAACAATCTCTGAAGAAAGGAAATTGATTTAACAGGCAACTGCCAGTGATAGCATGCTAGTCTGCCAATGGTAGCACGCTAGTCCGAGAATTATTTGGCTAAGAGTTCTGTGTTGGTAAGTCAGACAAGTCACCCAAAAGACTTCTGACTCAGCCTACCCACCCATCAGTTGTGGGTGATGTCTTCTTTCCATTCATTTACAGCTGAAGTAAACTCTTGCTTTGTTCAGACACCGTGATGGGATCAGAGGAAGAAGAGTCATGGTAAGAGTCACAAATCACAATCCCAGAGAACCTAGACAACAATGAGGACCCTAAGAGAGACATACAAAGATCTAACTACATGGGAAGTAGAAAAGGACAAGATCTCCTGAGTAAATTGGGAGTGTGGGGACCTTGAAAGAGTGTTGAAGGGGAGGGGAGAGGTAGAGAGGGAAGCAGAGAAAAATGTAGAGCTCAATTAATAATAATAATAATAATAATAATAATAGTCTATCATAGGAAGGATTGTCAGTCACAAGCAGCAGGTGTGACAACAGGAGCAGGAAGCTGGAAGCTTACACCTTCAAATTCAAGAAAGCAAGAGAGAGAACAAACTAAAGGTAATGGGAGGCATATGACCACAAAACCACTCCAAAGACCTAACCTCTCCAGGTAACATCACCAGGCAGAGCCATGTGCTCAAGTGTCAATGACGCTAGGGAGCATTTCTCATTCAGAACACTGCACCACTAATACCTAACTGCTAACTGTCCTTTCTCAATTTATTAATTTTCTATAGGACATTAAGTGTCCATATCTACCAAACATACCAAAATGATGACAGTAGTGGAGTATCCTGACATAGACTCCGTAAGAGAAAGGCATTTCACGCTACAAGGGCAATGGCCCCGTCAGTCTGTCATAAGACTCCCTGCTTTGTGCATTGATGGACTGACAGGTAGAGGACTCCCAACTGGCCTAGGTCCCCACTGCTGACACAGCCTGCTTGACTTGCTGTCAGTTCTGCTGCTGTCCCTGGACTTTGTGTCTATGGTCTCCACATTCTGACAACTTGCCCCTCTAGCTTGACTTGAACCTGAGGCAGGTCAAGGTGGTGACCCTGTGACTTGGTTCTGCAGTGGCAATGCCAACAGAATTCCTCATCTAATCTTGTCTAACACAGAGACTCTTCTTTTATTCTGTCTCAGCAAGGACTTTCTGGATCCTTTAAACTATGATACACCTTCTTTAGCCCCTTTACAGTCACTCAGTGACTTGAGTAGATATCTGTAATGACTGTAGGATGTATAACCCCATCTGATAATTAATAGCAATAATGGAAGTTACTGTTAAAAAAATCTATGTTTGCCAACAAGCATCTGTCAAATTGGGACTACTTGACAAGTTTCAGCCAATGGCATGGACACAGCTGGTGAATTTATTGTTATTTACAGATTCTACATGCAGAATGGCAAAAATGCATTTGTCTGTCTTCGTGGAATGGCACACTAAACAGAATTCTCGTCTGTGCTGGGAGACAAGGACATACATTTTGAAAATCACTCATTGACATCTTATTTTCAGGAAATAAGCAAGATAAATAAGTGAAAGATAGAGTGTGCTAGAAAAGAAAATTAAACTAAAATTTGGATAGGAAACTCAGAAATATATATATATATATGATAGACAAATATATGTATATGTATATATCAAATTTAAGTTCAGTGATCTGTGAGAGTGGCCATTGATAATAAAAGTTGAGAGGTCAAACCATGGAGCCATCTTAGGGGAAAACACTCAGGTTAGGGAAGAATAAAGAGAAAAGGTAACTCAAGAGCATACCTGGCCTCTTTCAGGCTAAACAAGTGGGGACCACTGTGGCTATAGCTGAGTTTTCAATGGGGAAATGTGTAGAAATGGTCATAAGACTATAGAAGCACTACTATAAAGGGAATCTTGAAAGGTTTGTGGCATTTACTCGCAGATGGGAAGTCATTGCAGGGTTGAAGCAGGCCTTGCAAAGGATAACATTGACTTATATATTAACAGACTGGGAAGGAAAAATAGTCTAAAAATAAAGTGGGATTGTTAGACATAGGAAAAGGTTAAACTACACAGTGGCTAGAGGGTTACATCATTGCAAGGTTGTGTAGCAGACACTCCATGTGAACATTCAAACTGCAAAGACTAAGGCTAAAATTCGGGTAATCTGGATGTTATCAGCCTGGCTATGAGGTGACTGATAACTCTCTTTTGACTCATTACGTAAAATGGCCAGTAAAACTGACTTCTTCCTTTATTGTTTTGTGACATATCAGGGAAAGAATATTAAGTCAGCAAAATAATATAGAAGAATATTAAGTCAGCAACATAATATAGAAGTCTAGAGAGAAGCTAACTGGTACCAAGATTAAAAGCTGGAAATCGTATACATAAAATGATATTCATACACATAGGGATAAATGATCAATTTACTGAGACTAGCAGTATAAAAACTGAAATCAACAAATGGACATTCCAATCCCGACCAACATTTTGGCTTTGGGTAGAATTAAAGAGACAGAAAAAAAAATAACCAGCTGAATCAAGAGGAAAGGTAGGGATGAGTTTCTTCTGGGTCTCAGCTGGGAGACTGCATGCCTTTCTATCTACTGTTACAGAAGGCACACACTGGGTGAGAAATGTATCCTGCACACAGCAACATAGGGAGATGGGCCGTATGAGTCTCAGTTCAGCAGTGGGAATGGGCATCAAAGTGAGAGAGAGAGAAAGTAGAGGCAGTGAGTAGATCATTGGTAGCTCTTTGGTTTCAGAGTGTAGACAAAGGAAGCTGTGGCCGAGAAGAATGTCTGTGAGAGAGAATGTAGTTCTATTCATTTATCTAAAAGGATACACCTCCAGAGAAGTTGCTACATAGATTTAACTCTGGGTGTAGGTTGATCTTCCCCTTACATGGCTATTTTAAATATTCGTCCACCCAGACGCGTGACAGAGGGAATGAAAATTTGGGGCAAGAGGCTCGTGGAGAGAGAGCTCGAAGGTGACAAGCTGCGGCCACATGAGAGAGTGGCAGAGTGAACTGTTGAAACCTAGCGTTCACTGTGTTGAGATTCACGTGGGGTTTGCTTTCTTGGAGAAGAATAGAGAGCAAAAGCTTGGGTTTTAGAAATGAAAATGTCAATACCTCATGCTGAACTGTATTCAACTAAAATGTCAAAGAGCCTACAGAAACACACGCATTACAAAGCAGTGTGGAAGCCCTCATCCCCAAGGGCTACTTGATGAAGGACAGGAAACACAGCAGAAGGAATAGTGTGGGCTTCAGTGCCACAAAAACTTTTAAATTCTGCTTCTAGCCCTTTGGGGGCCTGTTAACTTCTGGTTGTAGAATGGGGATATGAACAGTGTTTCTTTCCAAGGGAAGGTGTTAAGACGGCTTGTGGAGCAGGTGAGTGACGTGCAGTGGGCGTCAATGGAGCTATTTAGTCAATTACAAACAATGGAAGAGGGTTTAAATTCAACTCAAACCCAGCAAATAAGCAACCCACTCTGCTGCTAATAATCATAACAGCTTCTACCTTCACCGCTCCAGTTTCAGAAGCCAGAATTTCTGCCTTGGAGTATCCTCATTACTACCCTTTCTGGAACAATTCCTTGACAAATGGGGACCGAAAAGTGGGTAGCTCCTTCCTGGTTTGTTAGTCAAGGGCAAGTGCAGAACTTTGAAAACAGCAAAGAGGTGAATCGGAGAAGAAAGCAGCTGTTGACTAGCAGCTGGGACCTGAGAGACCATAGCACAGTGCCCTCAGGCATATTCTCTTTCAAGTAGATTATTAGAGAATGAATTAAAGAAATATTGTAATCAGTAGAAGTGTTTCCAAGATACTGAGCCAAAAATTAAAGATACCTGAGACAACAAATATTCCTGAGTTATTTTCAACCATTAGTATCTTTTTTCTATCTCCTTTACAATTTGACAATCTAAAAGGTTTTGTCATTTTGCATCTTCTCTGTAATTAGTAACTGGTTCTGATTGTATAAAGTTAGGCATTTGAGATAATTAGGAGTTACGTTCCAGATAAGGCAAGGGGCCCTGGTGATTTCCCGCTGCTGTCTTGTGCATAATTATCTGTATTTGTTACATTTTTAAAAAGAGGGGAAGCGATCTGGCTCAACTAGGATGCGGTTTATCATGTCTATGGAGTGAGAGAAGATGAGGGGGCTAGCTTCACTGGCAGGTCAGCTTATTGCTCATAATCCGTTGTCCCCATGCCACTGTTTTATGTGCCCTGAAGATGCTATAGCATCAGCTAAATGTGTGGTTAAAACTGAAGTCATAACCCATACCATCAGTAAGATATGCAGCTTTTGTATACAAATTTCATTTAAAATATCCTTGGACTTATTCTGAAGACTCTGGGTTAGGAAGGAGGCTCTTCAAGAGTAATAGTAGGTTGGGGAGTGTGGTGAGCATTAAAGCTAGAAACAACAGTGCTTGTAAGGGACAAAATACTCTTCCCCTCCCAGGGAAGCTTTTTAGTATGTCTGATGTTCTGTGTCTTCAAAACACATACAAGAGCTTCAGCTCATATTAATATTTCAAGTTTTAATATCCAGAAGCAAGGCAAGCATTTCAAGGCAGCACAATCCAGACCAAAATTAGATTCCCACGTAGAATATATTTTTAAAATCATTACTGCTTTGTGACAGAAAATACATTTAAAAAGTCATACAAGCTCAAAATAATAATTCCTACCTAGCAGAAATGCTACAGAAAAAAGGGGGTAGGACCACTCACAGGGTAGATCTTTACAAAGGAACGCATTAAAACTGCTATCAGGAAGGTTGGTTTTCAGAAAGATACATCTTGAGTAGTCTTTTGTGTACTTGATAGATACTGGGAGATAGAAATTAAGGCTGGGCATCTCCTTACAAAAGGGCTACATTTTGGGTCTAAAATGTGTCCTGAAGACTATTTATTGAAGGGCTTGATGTCTAGGGTGATGTTCCTGAGAAGAGGTGGAGTCTCGTGTGAGCTTTTAGGTCACTGAAAGAAGCTGTGAAGTCCTGACTCTCTGTTTTATTTCCAGGTTGTGATGTAAGCAACTTCGGCTGAAAGCAGATGAACTAGTCAACCTTGGAGTGGAACCTTTATAGCTGCAAACAAAATATATCTTTCTGGGTCCTTAAGTTCATATCTGTAACTTCATTTTTTTTGTATTTTTTAGTCTCATAAAGGCTGACAAATATAGAGTTTGAACTTGAAATCTGAATAATGTTGGACATTTTGTATTAGGGAATAGACATGAGGCTGGAGCAGAACGAGATGGTTGTCTAATGCTCTCATGTTTGCATCCCAGACAGTGACACTGTCTTGGGAGGTATAGAACCTTTACAATGTTGGGCTAAGCTAGCATAGTAGGTCCAAGGGGTGGGCCTTTGAAGGTTGTCCTCAGCCCTGGTGAGGTGTGAGCAGCCCCTGTCATAGGCTCCCACTGATATGAACCAGGCAGCTCTGCCATGATGCACTAAAACCCCCTGAAGCTGTAATACAGTAAAACCTCCCTCTCATCAGTTCTTTTTGTCAGACACCATGGTTACAGAATTGGTCAAGTTTCTCTAGAAGAACAGAACCTATAGGATGATATGTTAGAATTAATAAATGATATGACTGACTGGGGAGCCTGCCTCCAGTTAGCACCCAGGGTATGCAAAAAAAATCCAGAAATGTGGCAATGGCTTAAATTTTTATCTATCTGAGGGCTAGACCTTTTCTATCTGAGGGGAAAAATAAGAAAACACACACACTTTTGGATGGTAGCTTTCTCTTTTACTTCATCTTACAAATGCTCTCTGAGAATCTTTCCACTCCACACAGCTATGTTCTTTCCATACAGTTACTAATCTCCACACAGCCACAGTTACCCATCTCATTTGCATCGCTCTCTCACCAGACGGCTCTTTACACAGTTCCTTCGTGTAGTAGCAGCTCTCTCACACAGCTCGCTCTCTCACTCACTCACGCACACACTTCTGCATTACTCATTCTTTGCTCATTCACTCTCATTTATTCACTCATTCTCTCACACAATTTCTTCTTCACCTCTCACTCAACACACACATGCACACACACGTGCACACACAGACATACATGCACACACATGAACACACGTGCACACACACATGCATACCCACACACCCACACACATACCACACACGCACACGCATGCACACACACACACACACACACACACCACTCACATTCTGCACAACTCTTTTTCCAGCAGCTCTCTACACAGCTCAACCGAGCTTCCTTCTCTCCACTGCCTCTACTTTCTCTCAGCCGAATTCTGGAAAATTATGTTACATTTTCAGGGCCTGACCCATTCTCATAATACAAGATAAGTCCTGCAGTTTCTCTTAGGCTAGGGTTATCACACTGACTGGCCAGTGAATAACACGTGGCCTGCATGTGTCTCTAAGCTGGTGAGGGTTCCCAGACAGCAAATAATTGGCTGAACCTTGAACCTGAGACTGGGAGACATGCTCAAAGCACGCTGTTGCAGAAAAACTATGTCTGCTAGAGTTGCTTCTATCCTGACCTTATGAAAATGACCTCTTGTATTTTTTCTAGGGGCAATCAGATATTCATCTTCAGGGGCAACCAGCTAGCTTTGGATTTGTTCTGGAGTCCAAAATTAGCTGTCTGTACAAAAGGGTGTCTTTGTAACTGAGACTCCTATGTCAGTTTGAGTCATATAAAATATCCCAGTATTTTTTTATTCATCAGAATTATACAAGTAAGCAGAAATCATCTTCCTGACCAGCCACAGCTATATTTGTGCCCAATAGATGTAATATTTACATGAGATAAACACACAAACAATGGGAAAACACACAAAGCTGTTCTTAGGGAAGAAATGAAGTGGCAGATGAGAGAAATTACAGATACAAGCAAACAGTTTTTAGAGTCAGTGGTTCTGTAAGCATTGCTAACAGGATTATCTCTATCAAAGAATTAATTGTCTGGTAGGTTGATACCTGAATTATCAATTGTCATATGCTATGTACTTCCATTGTCCCCTGCAATATGTTACAACAGGGATTTGTCAGATTGGTTCACATGCTCTGTGATTGGCATTCCGGCAATGGTTGCCCATGTTAATAGAGCCTGGCAGCTGTTTAATTCCTGGGGCTGGGTGCCTCAGGAATTCTGACATAGCAATGAAGACCTACAGTATTCCTGAAGTTCTTCAGGCAACATTGGAAGGTTGAAGAAGCTGGGTTCTGATGTCAGTGGAAAATGCTAGTGATGTCATCATTATCATCACCATCATAATCAGCAACAGCATCCTTACCATTATCATCATCATCATCGTTGTCATCATCATCAGCAAACAAAGAAGAAGAGGAAGAGAAGGAGCAATAGCAAAAAGCAATGGCTTTTCTTTCCAACTTCCCTTCCTTTCTGGGCCATGAAGCAGCAGTGGAAGAAGGAAGAGAAGGAAGAAGTAAAGAAGAAGAGGGAACAGCAGTAAGTAAGGGTTTCCACTTCCTACTTTCCCTCACATCTGGACCATGCCTGGAAGATACTACCCACTCCGGGGAAGTATTTTCCCCTTTAGTTAATCCTTGCAGGGAATTCTCTTATAGACCTACCTAGAAGTGTATCTTATAGTAGATCTCAGATCTAACCAAGCTGGCAATCAAAAGAAACCATCAGTGACTCAGCAATAAATAATCCATAACCTATTCATCTTCATGATGAATCTTTCCTCCACTTGGCACCTCTCAGATCTCTCATCTATTCTCATGCCTTTTCAATATACAAAGGAAAGATTTTCCACAGTAAGGACTCATGGACTCACCTGGATAAGCCAAAATAGTCTCTCAGGTCTTTAATCTCTTCTGGGAGGTCCTTTGCTATGCAAGGTAACATTCTTAGGTCCAGGGGTTAGCTATTTAGAGTGGACAGTTGTTTTATTCATCATGTTGTGATACCGAGCTTCCTTATAGTCTGGATAAAACCCATTTTCTTTTGCTGGCATGCCCAATAGTTTCTTATTTGTAAACCTCTCTGGATTGCACAATGATTAATTCTAATCTAAATGAAAGCTATGTAGGAAGCAATATATTACTTTTTTTTTCTTTCAGAAGAAGCCAGATACATTTCTCGGCTGTCATCCTACCCTTCCTAGATGGGAAATCTTTTGTAAACCCTCCTGGTTGAAATGCTTATCTTCCTACAGTTAGAGTCATAGAAAAATCCTGATGGTTTCAGACAGAGAGAAACGACCTGAGAAATTTCTTTCATCTTTGCTTCTGCTGGGATGTAAGCTCCTGATTGTCTCAGTCTCTCCTTCTTTTGCTAAGCAAGCTGTTCGCAGGAGACCTCTG
Organism: Ondatra zibethicus; assembly: GCA_004026605.1. Taxonomy (NCBI): domain Eukaryota; kingdom Metazoa; phylum Chordata; class Mammalia; order Rodentia; family Cricetidae; genus Ondatra; species Ondatra zibethicus. The sequence continues at coordinate 24,519 of PVIU01014795.1, forward strand.
CTTTCTGCTGAGCTCTAACCTAGGTGTCTTCTTTCTCTAGGGTACTTTAGAATGTGGGTCACAGGCAGACCAGCACTTTCTCATCCTTCAGATTAATATGCCATGTCTTTGCCTGAGTGAATTGGCATCATTTCATCACCACCACCAAATACAAACACCCCGTTTCTTACTTTCTCACTGATTTCCTTGAAAATGTTCCTTTTTCTGGAGGAAGACCTTGGAACTAATACAAAAACTACTGCTTTTTAAAACGCCTTTGCAAACAGCTGTTAGAGGAAAGCGAGACCTTGAAACAATTGGGAGAAAAATTATTGTTAGAACAAAATCCAATAGATCCACACTTGATTTCTTGGTTCTTCAGTGATGCAGGAGTTCTACTACTTGCCACAGCTGTTATTAGTTTATCAGCCAAATGGGGACCACAGCTAAGACGCCAGGCTGTGGTAAAATCCGGGAGTTTAGGTTAGTAATGTTGTAGGAGGCAGGATAACAGTGAAATTGAGACTTGAAAAATTTAAATTGGGGCTAGTGTATAGCTAAATGTTAGACTACTTTCCCAACATAATGTGTGAGCCCCTGAGTTTGATTCTAAGCACATAAATAAAAAGTGTAGGTTGTATAGCGTAAAAAATAAAATGGGACTTTTTTATTTCACATGAATCACTAAAAATCAGTAATATTATTTAATTTATTTTTATTATTTTTGTCTGCTACTGTGTTTTTTTTTTTATTGTGTGTTCATGTTTGTGCACACGTGTGGGCATCCTTGGAGGCCAGAAGAGGATGTTGTATTTCTTGCTGGGAGAAAATTTATTAAATCTTCCTAAGCTGTAAATTTAGTGATCTACAGTAACAACCAAACCAGCAAGACAAAATGAAAGGCACAATAGCTGGCCACGATTCTGTAGGTAATCAACAGCTGTCTGATTAGACTTAAGACCCAAGCAGTAGGAGAGAATTTATGCCTGATACTGAAAACCTAGCCAAGAACCTGTGGGAGACGTGATAGACTCTAGAATAAAACTTATGATTACGATTTTGCTAAATCAACATAATGACAACAGCCTTTTAAATACTTACCCTTATGGCCATCTTCGCACAGTTCTCAACTCATTAGAGAAGTTTCTTTTTGCAGCAGATGTAGCCTATTGCAGAGACCCACAACTGATCAAAATGCAGAGAAGTGACTGTGCCCATCCCCCATAGGTGACATCTATAATGCCGCCCCTATACCCAAGACTCAGGGAACACTGTGAATGAGGGGGGAAGAAAGACTATCAAGAGCCAGAAGACTGTGAGGACCGATGTGAAATGGCCTTCTGGACAGGTTGTCTCATTCATTAACTATCAACAGTGATGGTTGCCGGCAGAAGCAAAGATTATCAAAGCCACTGTGGACTGCAGGTAGTTCCTAGCTTCTCCCCTCCTTGGATATATTGGAGCTCATATTTCCTGATACAAAAGCTTGAAAAGCCTTCTACTTGACAAGGCTCTTCAGGGGGAATACTGTGACTTTTCCTGGTGTTCCTTTTGCTTTCTGTTTCTATGTACACTATTCCTGTTTCCACAATCTCAGCTGTCTGGAGGGGTAGCAGATGATTCCTTGCATGTTGTAATGTGAACTTATTATGTTGATTTTCAATTACATGTTGCAAATATCTCATAATTTACAGCTCATCATTTAAGTTTATTTTAGGAGCTTTTGAAAGACAAAATTTCTTAATTAAATTATTGTATCATATTTTTGCTTTTAAACTTGTAACTTAATAAATACTTTCAAATTAATTGTCAAGAAGATCTAGTATTTTTTAAATGATTTTAATTGAAACAGAATCACGTCACTTTCCACTCTCCTTTTCCTTCCTTCAGTCCCTCTCAGCTACACTCCCTCCAGTCTCTCCCTTGCCCTCCCTCACTCTCAAGCTGATAACCTCTTTTTCTTTATTACATACTCACAAACGTATACACATAAGGATGATGTGTACAATGTGTATAAATACAACCTGCTGAGTCTATTTTTGTTGTATAAATATGGTTTTGGGGCTGACTACTCCGAACTTAGACAGCCAGTAGTAAGAGGGCTCATCCCTGCCAGGGGTGGAGCAAGATCTTTTCAGAGGTCACGTGGCTCTATCTGCCCATCTAGAGAAGGGATACCTGTCACACCATCCTGCCTCCTTCCTTTGTTTTCAGTTAGAGACTTCCCCAGCATGAACTGGACTCAAGCTCATGGCCATGTATAGAGTACTGCTTCCATGCACCACATCACTGAGTATCTAACATCAGTTTCAGTAAAATGCAGGTATGTCTTATTACCTTAACAAGCTGCTATAATTATGGGCCAAATATGTTTTATTGATAAAATGAGTCAGCCTGCTTTTTATGAAAGTAGACTTTTAGAAATCCTGGTTTTAATGTGTGATGAAGACAGAATTGATTGTTTTTGTCATAATCAGTCCATTACACTTTTATGCTTTGGGATATGCCATGTTTATAGAGCTATGAGCTCAGGAGACCTAATGATGTTTGCTTGGTGATACTTGTCACAAAGTAGAACTTAAGAACTGCCAAACCAGACTCTTTGGTTTGACTCTAAACCAATCATATTATCCTATAGAGTAAACTTGACAGGCCAAGTCCCCGTATATGTGTGTGAGTGTGAGCACACATACACATATATGTGCATGCATATATATGCTTGTGTGTGTAAATATATACACAAAAGATGGCCAATAAACTGTATATGCCTGAATAAGCATTATACTGATTGAAATAATTTGCTTTGACATATGAAAATAACTATGTATAAAATAGGAATTGCAGGTCATATTGCTGCTTTAAACAGAGACAGTAGCTTATAACCACATCATGCTTTCATTGTGATGTGATGAGGATGTCAGATTTCTATAGCAAAGCAAGAGATCTGTTCTTTGACCTCAGGATGTGCTGTCCTAGTTTTCTCAAGTAAGTGTTAGTTGTATGCAGCTCATAAAGAAATGCAGGCAATGAAGAGGAGGAAAAGGAGGAGGGGAAGGAGGAGGAGAGGAAGGAGGAGGAGGGGAAGGAGAAGGACTGGAAGGAGGAGGAGGGGAAGGAGGAGGAGCAAGTTGCCAAAGCTTGGTTCTGTGTTCCTCTTCAGTGTTGAGTCTTTTATTTCTAAACACTTTTCATACCTCAGAGAGAAGATGAATATAACTTCAAATTGTGTACTTAATGAAATTCAAAGAATGAAGACTACTTCCCAGAAGATGTAAAAATAGTCGTCAGTGGAAGCATTAGGCAAGTTTGTCCTGACAAGGTAGCAGGAATTGTTTACCACTCAATTGAATCTAACAAGCAGTGTGACTTTTCACTCATGCAATTTATCACTAAGTGACACAACCTCCAGTCCTACCTAGATTCTGGGTAAGTAATGGCTACAACAGACTCGAGCTGCCTAAAGAACCCGATGTAGAGTTCAAGCTGTAATCTTCTGGTCTGTTTACTTGTTCTGCACTGGCTACTGCTGGTTTCAGACCTTCGAAGCAGTTATTAAAACCTGGTGAAGTTAAGAGTTAGCACAGCCATTTTATCGTAGTTGAGTATCATGCTGACTTTTTACATACCTTGCCTGGAGGAGATGGGTGGAGGTTAATTAGATTTTTTTGAGCAAATGCCTAATTTGTTTTTTCTTGATTCATAGATTTGACTAAAAGATGGTTCAATGTACAAGTTAAATAAAAATGTTGTAAAATATACATAAATATTTTTCCATGTTTATAATGTTTCATGAGGGAAATGTAAATAGTTATGGAAAGAAAACAGTTGGCACTTCTCTCACCTCACTGAGATTATAGGGTTGTGTTGGATACTGATGGGTCCTAGCTCTAGGTTGCCTTATTCAACTTGATGAGGGGGTAAGCTTTGCCATCATTTTGCTCTGCATTTTGGGTTTAAGAATTTCTTTTGTATACAACTCTAAGCTGTACAATAATTCAGAATAAAATTTTAGCATGACAGGATCTGATTTAGGTATTTACCCATTGAATTTTCATCATTGGCTTTTCCTTTGAAGGTTTTGAAGTGGCATATGGTAATTATACAGAATAATGGATTACGTTGTGGCCTTGTCACACGTGTATTTCATGCATTCTGGTCATATCTATTCTCCATGACTTCTCTTCCTCCCTCCCACTCCTGCTGATTCTCCATCCTCTTCCCAGCTTGTCCCTCCCTCACTTTCATGCTCACATGTCTTGGTCCAATGAGTCTCACTAGTTGTTTAGGGGAACTTGGCTCAGAGACTGTATAGAGGAGCACAGGCCACACAACCTCATCAGTCACTATACCACTAAAGGGCTTGCTGCTCCTTCTCTCAAGAGCCATTAACTACCTATGGGTCCTCAGAGAGGAAGGAGGCCTACTGAGCTCTTCCTCTTCCATGATAGGGTGTTGACGAGTTCAAGTTTTTGCAGGTCTTGAGTAGATAATCCAAGTTGCTGCTAATTCAAAAGCACAGTGACATGTCATACCTGGAAGACAAGTCCATGACACTGCACTGTCCTCAGGCTCTTACAGCTTTCCTCTCTTCTATGATAGTCTCTGAGCCATGGAAGGGATTATATAGATCTCTATTATGACTAAGCACTCATTAGTCATTCATTCTTAACACTCTAACCAGTTGGGAGTCTCCACGGCCACCACTCTTCACTGCAAAAATCCCTGAAGGTCCTCTGGCTGAAGATGACAGCAGCTCTAATTTAAGGGCATAAAAATTATGGAGAAGACAATTCGATGTATAGATAAAGTCCATTCAGAAGAAAAGAGCAGCATCAGAGCTTCTCCCCTGGGGTCCATATTTTCCTGACCACACCACTGAGCAGGTTCACAACACCAGATATGAATTCCCACCTATGGGCCTTAAAGCCAATCAGAAAGCAGCTGGTTACTCTTATAACATGCTTGCTACTATTGCATCAGTGGACACATCTCAGTCGGGTAGCTGCTAGCATCACATCCAATGTCCATAGAGGAAAGACTATTGATAACAATCTTCCCCAGCAGCCTGCAGAACAACTTCTGACACTGCGAGGGCTAACTAGCACGGAGGAAGCATCCAGCTAAGCTCCACCTCGGTTGCTCTGTCACCTGCCACCAGAGTATATGGTATCTCCCACAATAGGGCCCTACCATCTAGCTCTTGTGTCACCAACAGCAGTGACAATGGCCACTGTTATTTTAGACCTAGTTTCCACCCCAACCAACAACTTGTAGGGGAGCAGCTGGCTTGGAACAGGAGTTTTCACTAAATAACCTGTGACCACCAGTAAAAGTTTTCAGGTGGGTACCAGTGAGAAAACCTTTCCCTGTAAAGAGAGAGAGGAAGAGAGAGGGAGAGAGAGGGAGAAGCAATATTGTTAGATGCACTCAGAAAATATCAGGTTGCCTTATGACTTAATGTTGGGTGACCTCCAGCCCACATCAGTCCCCCATCTCCCTCTTCCATATTTCTACCTCTAGAATTCTTCCTCCCACTTTCAAATCAAGCGTGTTCTGCTGCCTCCCCAGATCCTCTTTCTCTCCCTCTTATTCCTTTCTGCTTTCTTGACCTTGATGTACACTCACACCGACAGGAATGCACTGTGCAAAACCTAGAGCTACACTCTTAGTATGAGAGAGAATGTGTGCTGCTTGTCTTTCTGTGTCTGGGTCACCTCACTTCAAATATTTTCCAGTCTCATTCATTTTCCTGTACATTTATTAATTTCAATTTCTCTCTTCTGATGAATGAAATTCCAGCTTCATTAGCCATTTGGATATTAATTGACATTCAGGCTTGTTCCATTACCTTGCTGTTGTGAGAAGAGTGGCTATAAATATAGTGAATCTCCATGGTAGCAGGAAAGAGTCCTTTGGTTAGCTCATATTCCTTTTATATTTTAAAGGAACCTCCACATAGATTTCCAGAAGGATTGGGCCTGTTTGCTCTCCCATGCACAGTATGGTCAGGTACAGCTTCTCTGTTCTCATATCCTTACCAGCATTTGTTGTCATTTGTGTTGGTGACAGCCATTCCATCTAGCATGGGACAGAACCTCAATGCAGTTTTGATTTGTATTTCTCTGATGGCTAAGAATGTTGGATAGATTTTGAATGTTTGCTAGCCATTTGGTTCTTTTTTTGAGAACTCTATTTAGTTCCTTAGTCCAATTTGTTTAATTAATTAATCTTTTGGTTTTGTCTTTCTTGATGTTTAGTTTTCCAGTTTTTGTACACTCTGGATATGAACTCTCAGATACCTAGCTGGGAAAGATTGTCTTCATTCTCTGTGTATCTTTCCTTTTCTGTACAGAAGCATTTTACTTTCATGAGTCCCCATTTTTAAATTGTTGGCCTTATTTTCTGAGCAACCAGAGCCCCATTCTGAAAGTCCTTCCCTGTCTCTGTGCATTTAAGTGATTTTCATACTTTTCCTTCCATCAAGTCAAGCATTTCACATCCTACATTAAGTTATTTGATCCATTTAGTGTTGATTTTAGTGACAGACAAGAGATATAATTTAATTCAGCATTGGATTTCTAGCTTTTCCCAGAACCATCTATTGAAGAATCTTCCTTCTCTCCTATGTTTATTTTCTTTGCTAGCGCTGGAGAGATGGCTCAGTGGTTGAGAGTACTGCCTGCTCTTCCAAAGATCCTGAGTTCAATTCCCAACAACCACATGGTGGCTTACAACCATCTGTAATGAGACCTGGTGCTCTCTTGAGGAAGAGACCTGGTCATTCGACCTCATCAGCTTAGGCCATGAAACCCAGTACAGACAAATTCAATAGAAAAACCATATACAGGCTGCCCATGCATGCTTCAGTATTGCCAGGGCATAAATTTCATTCATTCATTCATTTATTCACTCATGTTTTTTTTGGCATTTGTGTCAAAAGTCAGGTGGCTGCAGCTGTGTAGATTCATAATTGTGTCCTTGGTTATTTTCTATTTATCCACATGACTGTTCTGTACCATTCGTGTGCCATTTTTATTCCTCTGACTATATATACTGACTTGGCCTTAGGTGTAGGGGTATCTTCGGCATAATTCATTTTTGCCATGGTTTTCTCCAGCTGTTTGTAATCCTTTCTGGTTACACATGGATTTTAAAATTAAGATGAATCCTTGGCAATTTTATTAATACTTATAATGCATCCTTGTTTCTCTACCCCACACTACCTTTTCTTTTTCCAACCCCTACCAGTTCCACATCCTTCCTACTGACCCTTCCCTAGATTTTCAACATATGATCTTGTTGCATGACCCATGTGGTGAAGGGAGTCATCTATGTGGTCACTTTCTTGTTACTACCCATTGAAGCCTGGTGGGGTTACAAGTACATACACAACTGAAGACACTAACTTTCCCTTCTCGGAATCTGTCCATGGGAAATAATTCAGCAGTGAGGTATTGGGTTCTCTGAGTCTCTCCTTCATCTTTGCCTGGCTGCTGTAATCTCTTTCTTATGTAGATCCAATGTAGTTATCTGTAGTTGTTGAGATTTCAGGATTGCAAAGGTCATATGACCACTTACCTTGGAAGAACAGACCAGTTTTTGCTTGTTTGCATAGATATTGAAGGTCTTTCTGTGGTTTTCACCTCTAAAAAAAATCCTTCCCCATTCCATGTTTTGTATATTCTGAATAATGATGTAATAAAAATAGAAATGCAAAAAAAATCCTTCCCCATACCTCTTCTTTCAACAGGCCTGAAATTTGGCTTTAAGGCTGTCATCCCACTAGCAGATAATCAATAATTCTTTTAATTGTGATCTTATTGAACCTATGGTTTTCCTCAGGGCTCACAAACGCCATTAACATGCTGAAACTCTAGTCCATGGATTTTTGAATGGATTTACAGTAGCAAGTATTGAATATCTCCTGTGATGAGGGTCAGATCCAAGCAGTTGTTGGTTGGCCCGATGACTGCTGTGCTACTATCGCATACATGGGCATATTTTTGTCTCCAGGTTGGTATCATTATTTGTAGGATTTATAGCTGGCTATGCCCATTGATGCCTCCCCCATTTCCCTGTTAGGAGTCTACATAATATCTTTGGAACTGTGAAAGCTAGTTGGGTGGAAGGAGGCTTCCAGCCCAGTTCCATCTTGATTTCTCTGTATCATATAACCAAGGATTCTAGAGCCTCCAACAATACAGCCATATCATATAGTTCTTGTGTGAAGCAAAGGACAAAGACAAGGACTGATCAAGAACTCATAAGGTGTTAACACATCCTTTTCACTGGGATTTTTGTGTAATAAATCGTAGAATCATGGAAGGACTCTTTTGAAGAGTTTTTCCCAGCCATGCATGGTGCCTCCCTTCCAACATTTAGTTTGGTTACAAGATTGTAGGTTTCCATTTGGCTTTTTCATTGTGGTTGACCATTCCCCTTCAACCCTATCCCTACTTAAACTTTGCTACCCTCAGTGTTCACTATCTCTTCTTTTATACCACCTACAGTGTACTATCCACCCTCCCTGAAGGCATCTCTCTCTTACTTGTACAAAAACTCTAAGTTGAATTAGAAATCTGAAGCTATGGTTTGTTTTGTTTCCTTTTGTGGGAGAATGTATCAGGGATGAGAGAAGAATATGGAGGGATCAGGAGGTGAACAGAATTGGGATGCATGATGTGAAACACCAAAAGATTCAATAAGAAGTAAAAAAAAAATGAAAAAAGAAAAATGAAATCTGAAGCTAGAGCCCATAGGTGAACGAAAACTATGCTGGTGATGGTTTCTTCTGTCCTGAAATTATCTCATTCAGTATAATGTTTTCTGGGTCCATCCACTTATCTGAAAGTTTCATGTTTTAATTTTACTTTAGAGCTGAAGAAAATTCTGCTATGTATGTACACCAGTTTTTCACAATCTATTCATCAGGTGATGGACCCCTAGGCTAATTCCATATCTTGCTATTACAAACAGAGCTGCAATAAAGAGAGGTGAGGAAGGTGTTGGTGACATGGTATAAAGTCCTTTGGATATATGCCCATATATGAACAGCTGAGTCACAGCGTAACTAGATTATCAGTTTTTGAGTTTTCACAATGATTTCTAAAGCGGCTTTACCAGTTTGCGGTTGCACCAGCAGCAAGTAAGGGGTTCTCTTTATCGTTTGTTGTCATTTGATTTCTCAATAACCGTTTTGATTGAGGTGAGATGAACTCTCAAATTATTTTAAATTTGCATTTCCCTGGTGGCTAATAATGTTAAAAACTTTAAAAGTATTTATTAGCCGTTGACATTTCTTCTTTTGAGATTTTTTTTTTACATGACTTTAGCCCATTTCTTGAATTGGTTGTTTGTATTTCTTATGTTTTATGTTTTTGAGCTCTTTGTGTATACCAGATATTAACTCTCTGTCAGATTTGTAGCTTATAAAGATTTTCTTCAATTCTGTGGACTGCTTATTCACTAGATTGATTGCTTCCTTTGCTGTTCAGAAGCCTTTTGGTTTCATGAAGTCCCATTTATCAATTGTCAGTCTTGTTTCCTGAACAAACAGAGTCCAGCTTATGAAGTCCTTACCTATGCATACTATATATTGCAATACACTCCCTACTTTCTGTTCTAGCACTTTTGGAGTTTCGGGTTTCACACTGAGATCTTTGACCCAGTGTGAGTTAATTTGTGTGCATGGAGAGAAATAAGGGTCAAGTTTTATTCTTCTACATGTGACCATCCACTTCCTCAAGCACTATTTCCTGAGGGAGCTTTATTTTCTCTAATGGATATTTTTGTGTCTCTGTGAAAAATCAGTTGACTGTAGCAATTCAGGCTTAAGCCTGTCCTTTATTCTATTGATCCAGGTGTCTGCTTTGGTGGCAGTATCATGCCGTTTTATTACTATGGCTCGGCATTATTACTTGAAATTGGGTATGATCACGCTTCCAGCACTGTTCTTTTACTCGGAATTGCTCTAGCTCTTGACGGCCTTTTCTGTGTTTAAATGAATTTTGAGATTTTTTTTTATTTCTGTGTAAAATGGCAGAGGGATTTTTATTGGGTTTAGATTGAGTCTGGAAATTGCTATTGGCAGGATGGTCATTTTCCAGTATTTTGTTTTCCTAGGCTCAAATCAGTTTATTCATGTCCTCTTTATATTTATTCAGATGTTTATTTGTGAACTCTGTATATTCTCTGAACACTCTAAAAATCATTATAATTGTTCTTTTCACTTTAAGTCTTGGGTTTCATCTAAAATTTTCTCATTGGCAACACTTGCCATCGGATTGGTGGTTTATGGAGACAGGGCATATTTCTAGTGTTGTGGGAATTGTTGGTTTTTAATTTTTAATATTGCTTCTGATTTTTTTTCAGTGGGACCAATAGAGTTGGGAGATGGTTGAATCTTTTGATATGAGTTTTTAATAGAGTGGTATGGGAGGCATCATGGTTCAGGAGCACTAAGGGGATGCAGCAGAGGGGAGCTGGTCTCTTCCTAGAACCACGTGGGTGTTTAGAGAGAGCCCCAACGTCTGGTGAAGAGGAACGACTAGGTAGTCTAAGGAAAGGCCTTAAAGGATGAAGACAAGGGATCTTGGAGCCTAAGATGGCAGAGTCAGTTTTTTTATTTAGTATGCAGTGAGAGTTCCCAGGGTTGTGTGGGTGGGAACTAAGCAGGGGAAGCTAGGCTCCTAGGTAGTGCCCTGAAGCCACTTAGGTCAGAGGTCTGGAATGAGTTTCTTGGGGTGAAATAAGTGGACCTAATTCTCTCAACTGGTTTCTGAGGGTGGCCGTGCTGGGTGCCTGGAGACAGTTTGTCTGTAAGGATCTTTCAATTGATGTTTATGTTTCTGTGAAGAATGATGTTGGTAGTTTCATTGCGATGGCATTGCATCTGGGAGGACAGTCATTTTCACACTAGACATCCTCCTGACCTATGAGCACAGGCAGTCTTTCCATCCTCTAGTGTCTTCCTAAATTTCCTTCTTCAGTGTTTGCGTTTTTCCCTGCAGAGGTCTGTTGTGTCATTAGTTAGGCTTACTCTTTGCTCTCAATACGGAGGAAGGCTACAGAATTTTTTATGTTAGTTTTTTTTATTTTTAATTTTATGAAAAATGCTAATCACATTCAAGAGTTGCGTGGAGCAACCTTTATAGTGCTGTATATATGGAACCACATCTTCTGCAAATAGAGATATTTTGAGTTATTCCTTTTATATTTGTATTTCTTTCAGTTCCTTGTCTTCTACCTGAGACTTCAAACACTGTAGCGAAAAGGAGCAGAGAGGGTAGACGGCATGCTTGCTTTGCTTCTGATCTTAGCAGGAAAGCTGCAGTTTTTCTCTACTTATCATGGTATTGTCTATAGGTTTCTTTATGTATAGCCTTTATTATGCTGAGATGTATTCATGCCATTACTATTCTTTTTGGGGATTTAAGCATGAAGGGGTGCTGGATTTTGTCAGAGACTTTTCTGCACCTGTTGTAATAATCATGAGTTCTTTTAAGCCATTTATTTGATAGATGTGTTACAGTTACAGATTTGCATATGTTGAACCATATCTGCATCTCGGGCATGAAGCCAAGTAGGTCTAGGATTTTTACACTTAATTTGTTTTTTATTGAGTGTTTTGATTTTGCATGTATTTCACCAGTGAATAGTTGATATTACAATTGAATATTTGATCAATACTTTTTTGCTATATGGAAACTAAATATAGTAATCATATAATTGAGGAGACAACAAGATATCGGATGATCTAACTAGACATCTTATATCACTATGTTAAGGCTCCAATGACAGGAAGGGGTTATAATTTGTTGAATTGTTTGCTGACAGAGCCTTCTGGATCCCCTAAATATCTCAGGCTATTGCTAAGGCTATTGGTTACTCTCTATAACTTGATGGTAAGGCCCAATTGTTGAAGACAACACTTACTTATTTCATCAAACAAAAAGAAGTTGAACTTGTGCCCAACTATCAGCTTTACCTTTCCTGGCTAGGATCCATGATGCTAGGATTCTTCATGCTACTAGACAATGCTTCATTCTGACATTCTAATATTGGCTTTAAAATAATTCCTATAAATGATATGTTGGTCCTAAAAATATACATTATGCTGAAAAGAATGGAGCTGATGGCCCTTTCTTACCTGTACTGTGTAAAAATCTGAGAACCTCAATTACTTCAGGTGGGAATTACAAAACAAAGCAAACATTCTTCATTTAAATGTACTCTTCATTCATAGTCTATCACAACTGCAGGAGTAAACCAGTTAGGTCACAAAAACAAAGTAATAAAATTGTCATTTCTGATGCAAATCAAAACAACTCTGAGATTACATCTTACAGCTCTAAGAATGGCCAAGATAAAAAACACTGATGACAACTTATCCTGGAGAGATTGTGGTGTAAAGAGAACACTTCTGCATTGCTGGAGGGAGTGCAAACTGGTACAGCCCCATTGGATATCAGTGTGGCAATTTCTCACAAAATTAGGAAACAACCTTCCTCAAGATCCAACAATACCACTTTTGGGTATATACCCAAAGTAGCCTCAATCTTACCACAACCATGTTCATAGCAGCATTGTTTGTCATAGCCAGATCCTGGAAACAACCTAAATGCCCCTCAACCAACGAATAGATAAAGATGTGGTACATTTACACAATGGAAAAAGATAATGACATCTTGAAATTTGTGGGCAAATGGATGGATCTAGAAAATGTTATATTGAGTGAGGTAACCCAGACCCAGAAAGACAATTATCATATGTACTCACTCATAAGTGGTAAAGCACTTTTTAAGACATAAAGCAAAGAAAACCAGCCTATAATTCACAATTCCAGAGAACCAAAACAACAAAGAGGACCCTAAGAGAGACATACATGTGTCTAATCTACATGGGAGTAAATTGGGAGCATGGGGACCTTGGGAGAGGGTAGAAGGGGAGGGGAGATAAAGGGAGGGAAGTGAAGAAAAATATATAGCTCAATAAAAACAATTTTAAAAATTGCTAATTTTGTTAATAAATTTTAAAAGATTAGAATCATACTAAACTTCCTACCTCAACTCAATAGAATGAAATCAGAAATCAGTATCAGAAAGAAATAGGGAAATTCAAAATACATGAAAATTAAACACATTTTAAAATAACACATAGGTCAAAGAAAAAATCCAGGAGAAAATTCTATTCTAAGATGCTACAGGATTTCAATCTTTTTCATTTGTTAATGGTTATGTTTTGACCTGGCAAGGGGTCTGCCCTGGTGAGGATTTCCCATGCCTCTATGAAGAACCTGGGCTCTGCTCCTGATTGGAGAAATGTTCTGTTTATGTCTGGTAGGGCCGCTTGTTTCATAGTGCTGTTCACATCCCATATGTTTACCCGTCTGTCAAATTGTCCTCTTCATTATTAAAAGGATATATTGAAATACCCCTGTTGCTGTTAGACTGTGGTTTCTTCCCTCACCCAGAAAACATGGTTTACTCTCTCTTTGCCTCCACAGAGAAATTGTGAACTGAGGTGGTCTCTCTGGGTCCTGAGTATGCACATCCCAAGTATGTGTGTGTGGGGAAAAATGGAAATCATTCTTCGTGTCTATTTTAGAGCAAGTGTTCTTGGTTTGTACTCGGCAGACTGTAAGATTATGAACCACTCAATAAAATATTACAGTCCATACATATGGATTATAAGTTATTCCATATAAGTTAAACTGTTGCTTCTGGGAAAACTGGCTCTGGGATTGCTTCTTCCATCTTGCTGATATCTAATTGAACTGAATACCTCTAGTGTTAACCACTTCTGTTTATACAGAGCAAAAAGGTGACCGAGCACTTGGCACATCATCTCATCTGACTTCTATAAATCTTGATAAATTGCATTGCTGCTTCAGCTTACTAAATGAAATTTCCTTTCTTCCAACTATCTTCTATCTCTCCACCCATGATCATATTCTAGCAAACCTGTCGGCCAGTTAAATTGTATTTTCTCTGGATATTGAATTTTCTATTCATATTTATTCTGAAGTTTTCTAAGGTAAAAAACAAATACATAGCACCAAGTGAACATCATTGCGTATATCACTATAAATTGAGGTTTAGAACTTGCTATTTGCTTCGTAAACCTGTACATCTCATTACACCCAAGATTATCTGTGTCCCTCTTATCAATCCCCGCTAAAGTAATCACTGCAAGACCAAAGCTATGGCACATCCTCTCTATTATTACAAGGGGCAAGAGGGGGCGAATAAGCCGAATAAGAAGGGGCCCCGTTGCTTAGATTTGCATGGTAACAGCATTCTTTTGTGTTATTTTAGTTTCATTCTTTCACAGTAAATTATCTGAGGACACTCTGATAAAATCTTTTCACACTTGAAAGAATCCATTTCCATACTACGATGCAAGGCCTGAGATCTGAAGACTGGAGTCAGGAAGAGGACAATCTTTGTGTTTGTGCAGTGTATGGTGAGGCTGCAGCCGTCCTTCCGAATGACACCATTGGACAGGCATATGGGGAGCTCTTGTTTGCCTCCTCCATTTATTTTAAGAGAGAAAAACAAAGAGAAAAGTGAAAATCATGGTGAGATGATGAAATCCCACTCCAATAGATTCTTTTTTTTTGTATTTTATTTTCATGTGCCTTTACTGTACATTTTCATGATGCTAGGTAACTTAGAGAAGTCCAAGTACAACGGGGCTAATAAAAAGCCCGTGTTTGAGGCTTTTATTATAGATGAGAATATGGAGCTTGTGTGTGTATTTTTCAACACTGTGCCTCCATGACCCATACAACCAGTGCTCATACTTCAAGCCTTGAGTGTGTGTTTAGACACAAGCCTTCACTTTTCTGAAACTATGTTCAAAAGGACCTCAAAAATAGAAGCCCTCCAGGATATCGGCATTCTCTAAACCATTGTTCTGTGTGCGCCTGTGCATCATTCCCATTTGTTTAAAATTCCTTTTCTCCTATGTTGAAAACACCATGATTAAAAAATGGTTGCTGCGGAATTGATTTCCTGGCATGTGGAACTATTATGATAGTTTTACTGCAAAGTCAAATATTACTTCTGTAAATGAAAAAATAGATCTAAAACCAGAACGCAATATAATTACGGGTTACAAAGTGTTGACATGAAAGGAAAACTTTCCTTTATTAAATCCTGAACAGTAAAATTGAATATTCCTTGAGTGCTGCCTCTTTGAAAAAAATCTACAATGGATCATATTTCAAAAATAACAACTTGCAATATTTTTAAAGCTCCAGGGATACAATAAACACAGATTAAATTTCCAGATGAAAGGCTGGGAACTCCACCAGCTTTCATGGCACAGGAAGCATAAATACAGGGCCAGTGTGTGCTCTGACAGATGTGACACAAAGAAGGGAAAGGCTGAAAGGAAGCAAATGACATGTGAATGTTATAAAAACGTGAAGATTTCTGGGAGGACTTTATTCTGGTTCCTTTGTTTCACAGACTTAACTAAACGTTCATCAAGCTTATACACTCTTCTGATGGGCAGGATGAAGTCTCACCCTTGAAACTTCCCTCTCCTGTACCTGTTTCTATAATATTCCATCTGGGACCTAAGCATCCTAAGGTGTTCACAGAACCTTAGAAGCATGTGTGTGCTTAGACACACGCTGACACATGATAAGACATGGGCATCCCTCTTGAAGAGCTTAATACACAGCACACCTAGGAGACACCATTTCTATACGCTAGGAAGAAGCACTTAGAGAACTCGGTGTTTGAAACTGCCGTGTTTCCAACAGCTTATCGCATGGAGTAACCTAATGCTGTTTACTAGTACAGTGGAGTGACATGGGCTCATAATACCGAATTTTTTTCTAATTAAAAAATAATTGACAGAGAGGTCATTTGAGAATTACTGAGCATTTTTTCTCTTATGAAATATAATTTTCCCTCTGAGAATTTAGTCAGTAGTTTATTATTATTAGTTCTTATTATTTTATTTTACAGTTCCCTTTCACCCTTCCTCCCAGTCTCATTCCCACCACTCTGTTCCCACTCTCCAATCCAATCTTCTTCCATTTTTATTGAAAAGAAAGGGCAGATCTCTCATGGATATCAACAAAACCTGACATATCAAGATACAGTAAGACTAAGTATCTCCCCGTGTATTAAGGTTGGGCAAGGTGACCCTGTATGAGGAATAGGGTACTAAAAACTAGTTAAAGAGTCAGAGACAGCCCCTGTTCCCATTGTTAGGAGTCTCACAGGAGGATCAAGCTACACAACTGTAACATATATGCAGGGCCTAGGTCAGTCCCATGTAGACTCTCTGGTAGTCAGTTCAGTCTCTCTGAGTCCCTGTGGGGCAAGTTAGTTGATTCTATGGGTTTTATTGGTGTCTTATACCCCTCTGGCTCCTGCAATCCTTTCTTCTCCTCTTCTGCAAAAGTTCCCAGCTCTGCCTATGGCTATGGCTCTGTATCTGTTTCTGTCATTTGCTGGATGAAGCTTCTCTGATGACAATTGGGCTTGGCACCAGTCCCAGCACATCCCAAAGGCAGGGCACACTGTAGGGTGAATTTTATGTGGCTGGGTTGGTTTCCCACTCCCTCCACTTGAAGTCTTGCCTGATCAAGAGAGATAATCAATTTGGGTTATGTATTTGTTATTGCTAGGAGTCTTAACTAGGGTCATCCTTGTAGATTCCTGGGAGATTTCCTCATGCCAGGTTTTTACCTGGCCCTGAAATGCTCCTCCCCTTTCCAGTAGTCTCTTTCAGTACTCTTCCCTCTCTGTTCCCTCCTCCCAATCTGATCTTTCATGTTCCCATCGCCACCCTCCCACAGTCCACTCGCAAAATCTCTTCTATTAAACTACAAACAGAATGAGAAGTTTAATATCATAATTGTTATGGTAATTCTTTACTTGGTTTTATAATTCAGAAAGAAATTTTTGCAACCCAATTTCATTTGACTCTCAGTATGCTCCTATCAGATTTATATCTCTAATTAACATCATCTAGATTTCAAAGAAAGAAATACTATCTTAGAATGATCTCATGGTTGGCAAGCCAGTGACAGGGAATCTGAGCTGCCTTCCCTTCTTCTTTTTCTTTTTTTTTACATTCTTTCTTCTCAGTTCTGTGAAAAATATAATGTAGTTAATCATATTAAGAAAATAAAGAGAAAGAAAGAACATGTTTATGTATGTGAATTGTAAATTTGGTAGTGGGACTATATGGATGCTTCTTCTTTATTATTTTTCCCTTCTAGTAAAGTAAGAAGTGAGCAAGGTTACTAACTAGTAGTAAAAATTTGGAGATTTCTAAAATTTGTGTTAAAAATGTGCTCTCTGAGTTTAAAAGACCAAAAAAAAAATGCAGAAAACAAGAGCTATACACATATGAGAATGCAAAAATCCACAATCTAAAGTTCTGGAGTGCCTATGGAGCAGCAGAGAGCTTCGTTCTGTCACAAAATACACTATGGTCTTTTTGGAACACACTTTAGTCCCATCATACAGAGTCACACAGAAGTTTCTCACATGGTTTGCCCATTATAACCCTGTTATGCCCAGATCACAGAGTGCCCTGTAATGGTCTGTCCTGTCCCTTTAAGAGACAAGCACTGCCTATTTCCTCTGCCCTTTCTCTGTCCCACTCTCTTTGGAAGAGGTAGTGACTCCTCTCCCCTTCCTCTGTCTCTGTCTTTGTCTCTGTCTATGTGTCTCTCTCTGTGTGTCTCTCTTGCTCTCCCCCTCTTCCTCTCTCTCCCTTACCTTTCCTATATAAATACTCACTATGCATGCTGTGCCTATCCGTCTCTCTCTCTCACCTGCCACAGCTCCTTGTGGGACCTGCTGCCCTGCCAATGGCCCACCATGGTCTCCCACCCACTGAGGCCCTAAACCACCCACAGTTGCCCCCTGCTGCCCCTCGGGGAACTGAACTGCAGTGTTTTATCTAAACCATAACACCCCCCAGAAAACTAACTAGGAGATCAAGTCCTGTATGCAAAAGTGAAGAGCCTTTATTCTTATATAAGTTGGCAAACTTGGACTCTGTGTGTTGATGGCAGAAGTCACAAAATAATCTCACACTAGTTCAGAATTATGAATAATAAAGGGTTATTTATTTAAAGGAAAACTTACAGATCACTATCCTAGACAGCAGTCCTCTGCATGATCCGGGAACAGGAACCGAATCAACCAGCCAGAAGTGAGAGCTGGAGGCAAGAGAGCAAGCACATGCTTTACAGCTGCTTTTACAGTATAAGTGATCACACCCAAGTGGACTGGTATCATAAAAGCTATTGGCTGAAGGAGCAGAATGTGCTCCCACAGCACCTTCCCCTTTTGTTTAAATAAGAGAGTTACAAACCCAATACAAAACTATATACACTAGGAACAGATATCAAGTATAATTAGAATTACAAATAGCATAAACAATATTAAGCAAGGAATGTATGCTAAATGTTTTAATAAACATTCTATCCTAAGGAATTTAAGTCTTGTATAGGAAATGGCTTGGCTAGATTATAAGAGTACGGTAACTAGTTTACCCTGAGGCAATATCTGGTTCTGATAAAGACCACAAATTGAGACTACCCAGGCACCACCTAGGAACAGGCCATCCAAAGGAAATTCCTATCGTTCCAATTGTTATAGTTAGGATCACCTGCCAGCACACACCCTGCTAATGTAACTTTTCTGGTTTTTGCCTTTAAATAATGTCCTCTAGGAGGGCAGGGTACCTCCTCTTGCCACTGCTGCGCCAGTTGCTTTAGACAAGGTTCCTGCCAGCTTGTATTATGTACACAATAAATCTTGCTTTTGCATTTTGGTGAGTCGGTCTCCCTGGTGGTCTTTTGGGGTTCATGGGCTGGGCATAACAACATGGAGTCTCCCAAGAGTTTGCATATTTGCCTGGAATTTGGTGGTGACCTGCAGCAGTCCTCCTCACAATTATTTCTTCAGGCCCTGAGCACTCCAGCTTCCCATTCTTTATGAGTTGCTCCATCGTGGCTGTGACACCAATATATGTACACTTGAAGTTGAAGCGGCCTGTTGTCTCACACAATGTAAAATAATTACAGAAATGCAATTATCTTTTATCTCAAGCGGCTCTAGCTGTTTAGAATATTCTAATGAAGCTGTTATTAGAATCCAGATTGTTCCCACTGTACATTTATGTTTGACCCAGGATTACTGAGATTCAACGAATGCAATGTAGAGATATTTAACAACATTCATCGTTTGTGAGTTGAGGTCATCTCAGCACAAAATAAAAAAAAAAACTTCTGAATTTTGGATGGGTATCTTAGTCTCCTGTGTGACAAGCCTTGTGGGGTCTTCTGGAAAACAGTGAAGGAGATACCATCTGAGGCCTCTGGTAAATGATGGTGAAAGTGAAGTGTTAAGAACTTGACAGACACAATCACACCATCACAGCCTACGCCCTCAGCCATAGTATAGATGTAGGCACACATATAAAACCTCTTTAATTGTTAAAGAAGTTGGCACCGTCAATGACAAGCATGGGACAACAGGAAAGGTATCCACTATGCTTCTCATTATGCTCTGTCTTGTCATGCAAATGCAGTCATTCATTTTAAGGAGGCCATTCCAAACTAGGAATGCCACTGAATGGGGTTCTTTGCTCAAAACAACCACCCAGAGTTAACACACAAAGGATAATGCAACTGTGGTGTCTGGGGAACAGGCTTCATCCTCAGATGGCAGCAGAACTTGGCAGCATTATCCACATAGTGTCAGTTTTGCCTGAGTAAAGAATGCAGGATTCTAGGAGTCATACAGTCCTGTCCTAGGGCTTCAGAGAGACAGTGAAGTACGGCAGTATGTTCTAGCGTCAGTGTTCTGGCAAGAGGCCCCAAAGGCTACTGCATGAAACTGTTAAAGTGAAGGTTAATTTGCAGTGGAGAAGCCATTATGTTGGAGATACCAGGACCATGGGACATTGTTGCATTATTTTCTTTTCTCTTACTATAACAAAGCACCCTAACCAAAAGCAACTAACTAAGGAGAGAATGGGGTTTATTTTGGCATACAATTCCAGAGGAATAGAGTCCATCACTGTGCAGAAGGCATGCAACAGATGCAGGAGAACATGACTGATTACATTCCATATGTACTCAGGAAACAGAGAGAACAGTAAATGAGGATGGGTTCAAAACCTCAAAGTTCATCCTTAGTGACATACTTTCTACAATCACGCCCTACTTCCTGAAGAGTTCATCATCTTCCCAAACTACCCTGATAGCTAAGAGCCAAATGTCCAGACACATGTGCCTGTAGTAGACACACTGTAGTCAAACCACAGCAGATGTCCGCTGAGGATCACTGCAGGCAAGAAAGAAAGTCAGCCGCCCGACAGAGGTAATGTGCACTGCAGGTGTTAGAGCTGGAGGGGAGATGGGGATGACGCTGTCATGAGCCTGAGATGCTGAAATGCAGGATTCGGTGTCTGTCCTGCTGGGCTCGGGTCTTATATTGATCAGCTCATTCTTCCGCATGCCCCTGTTTATCTCTTTTGGAATGGGAATGTTTACTCTTTGCCATTGTATATTGGAATTACGTAACTTGATTTTTGTTTGTTTGTTCTTTGCAAGAGCTCTCAATTAAGGGATTGCCTTGAGATTCGTTGAAACTTGGGTCTTCGCTTTTAAATAGTTTTGAAATTGTTAAAGACAATCAGAACTTATGAAGCTGGATGGATTTTGCATTAGGAGAGGACCATGAGCCTGTTGGGGACAAGGAATGGTAAAGTTATGGTTTTAAAGTGGTGTATTTGATTTCAGTTTAAGAAGGGGTAGATTTGTGCTGGTTAATCTAGGTTGTCAATTTGATGAGATTTAGAATCATCATAAATACAAATCTTTGTTTGCATTTGTGAGGGATTATATAGACTGGGTTAATAGAGGTTACAAGATCCATAAACATGGTTGGTGCCATGGTGTGTGCTGGGGTTCCAAACAAAATACAACAGCAAACTGAGGGAAAGCCTTCATCTCTCTGCTTCCTGGCTGCGGATTGGTGCTCGGTATTTTGTTTGTGATATGACAAATGAAGCTTGCCTAGAGACCAGAGGGCAGAGCTAGCCACTAATTAACCATAGAAGCTGGGCGGTGGTGGCTCACGCCTTTAATCCCAGCACTCCGAGGAGGAAAGGGGATGTGATAAGGTGGGACAGAGACAGGATCTTGGCCCTTTCAGACTGATGAACGAGACAGGTAGGAAGCAACTGGCAGTTGCTTCTGGTTCTAGGATCTCTGGGTTTTACCCTGATATCTGGCTCCTGGTTTTCATTGATTAATGTTATTTAGACTAACGCATCAGTGAACACAAAGAGACCAATTTCCTCTTGCCCCCATGGTCATGAATTTCCTGCCATGGTAGACTATATATGTTGGCACTGCAAGCCAAATTAAATCCCCTGTAAGCCACTTTTGTCAGATATTTTTTCACAGTAAGGAAAACAGAAGCTAACAGAGGTGGGAAAATGACTAACCATGGAAAAGAGATAGGGGAATCTAGTGTGGCTTAAAAAAATAGCTTTTTCAAAAGGTGAGTATTGTGTTAGATGCTTTCATGAAAAAGAGAAGGCACTACAATGACTTAGATGTGGATGAGTTCAGTCTTTCACTTACATAGTTACTGTAATGATGAGCCATGAGCCAGGATCATAGGGAACCAAGGCAAGATTTAAAACACATCCCACAAGTGGGAGAAGTATTTCAGTTCAGCAAAATTTCTGCATGCTTTCGCTCACTTTTTGTCTGTCCTTCTAGTATGCATGCATAATTGTGTCCTTGTTCACATGTGGGGTGGAGACTTGCCCAGACACAAGTCACTTGTCATAATCCAAACACTGAGTATCAGATGCCTTAAAAATGACAATGTACCATCAACATAAAGTCCAAAAGTATCCAGAACAGATGTAGGGTCATTTTCTGAGCTTCCCAAGTACCATAGCTGTGGAAGACCCTGGTAGCACAGAAGAAGCCAAGAATTTGTCATTGAATTTTAGGAAATGTCACTCCTTTTTGCAAGTTCCAACTGAAGGTACATTTACTCCCACAGTGTACTCACTGAGACTTTCCACAGCAGAATCTCCTAAGAACAACCTTAGGGAGAGGAAGTTGAGTGGTCTGAGAGCTGAGAAATGTGTTCCAAAGCAGTATTAGAGGGGAGAGAAGGAAGGCCAATTATGCATCAAGTGAACTAACTAACCCTGTCCCTTGATAGAGCGAAAAACTCAGTTCCCTCTTGCATAGGGTTAAATTGCTTTTCTGTTCTATTGTTATAAGAGGAATATTACTAAATTCTGTGTGTTCTTTAGAATGACCAATGCAGAATTTTCAGCTCATAATGTGTAATGTTTCACTGTGGCCAAACCAATCTTTCAACTCCAAATATTCCCAAACAGATTTTTATGAGAAAGACAAATGGCTCACTAGAGTTGACTTTCTGGTAACCATTTTGAAATTTGAATTTATTTCAAGATAATAAATCAACTCAGAAGCCAGAAACAATATTCAAGTCTTTATTGTTTCCAAAAATTACAAAGATGATACTAAGTAGATGGACTATGGCTTTTGCTTTAAAAATTTTAATCACAGAAAAATTTCATATAGTATATTCATATCATGTTTTTCTCTTCTTCCAAATCCATCCAGATCCTCCCTACCTTCCCATCCACCAAAATCCAACTGGCACAACCCTCTTTAAAAACAAAACCTAACAAAATCCAAGAAAACAATCAGTCAAACAGCAACAACAGAATGCAGAAAATAGAATCCAAATACAAGCAAATGATCAATAAGACAAAAAATGTCTACAAAACTGCCATTGAGTTCCTTTTATGTTGGTCAGCTGCTATTGGGCCTAATCTAAAGGATGATTAATATGCTCAGGGAGACTCTGTTGGAGAAAACTAACTTTTCCTTTGCCAGTGGAATCATCTGCCAATATTTAAGGATAAGAGCCAGTGTCTACTTCCCATTCTCAGTGCTCAGACCCAGCTGGCTTGAACCCTACAGGTCCTGTGCAGTCTGCCACAGTCTCTGTGAGTTTATATGTGTGTGGAATACTCTCTTCCCTTGGAGTCATCCATCCCCTGTGCCTTTGCAGTCTTTCTGCCTCCTCTTCTACATAGATCCCTGAACCCTGAGGGGAAGGGTTTGATGGAGATATTCGATTTAGGACTGAGTGCTCCAAAATTTCTTACTGTCTGCACATTATCCAGTTGTGGGTCTCTGTGTTACCTCCCATCTGCTACAGGAGGAAGTTTCTCCAATGATGGCTGAGCAAGGCACTGATCTAAGAAGAGAGCAGAATGTCACTAGGAGTCATTTTATCACTATGTTCCTTTAGCAAATATATATTTGGTTTTCCCCAAGGCACATGGCCTATCCAGTCTCAGGTTCTTGTGCTGTGGGACAATGGTCTTGTACACAGTAAAGATTTGTCGCTTGTATTGGTTTAATAAAGCACAGATTGGCCAGTAGCCAGGCAGGAAGTTTAGTCAGGGCAACCAGGCAGAAAATATAGGTGGAGCAACCAGAATAGGAGAATTCTGGGAAAAGAAAAGGCTCAGTCTGCAGTTATTACCCAGATATAGAAGAAGCAAGATGAGAATGCTTCACTGAAAAAAGGTACCAAGCCACATGGCTAACACAGATAAGAATTATGGGTTAATGTAAGATATAAGAGTTAATAATAAGCCTGAGCAAATAGGCCAATCATTTTATAATTAATGTAAGCCTCTGTGTGTGTGTTTGGGACCGAATGGCTGCAGAATTGGGTGGGACAGAAACCTCTGTCAATATTCTTGGACACCCTCATAGTGTCAGGCATGACTTTCATCTTGTAAAGTGGACATTAATGTCATTCAGAGTGTAGTTGATCATTCCGTCAACATTTGGACCACTATTGCATCATCATATCTCTCAGGCAGGTCATCATTGTAGATTGCAGAGTTTGTACCTTTTTCCCTAATAGCATGCAGAATACCTTCTAGCACCATTATACTAGTCAGTATGCTTGAAGCCTCTAGTTAGGCATGAGCTTGACTTCTCCATGTTCAATGAAATATGTAAGTGTTGTATTCAGCAATAGGGAATTGCTATCAGTTTATGAAGAGCAATCAATAGACTTGGCAATATCTGAGATGTTTGGGAGTTCCATATGACCTCTTTGGCTAATAAGTCAATAAAACACAATTCATTCCTGGAAGTAGATGATTCACTTCATGGCATAAGATGTATAGTTGAAGGCATAATCTCCATAAGTTGGTAACTCCGTTTAGATTTCTTTCATATATGAATATATATTTTAGAAAATTTCTCCAATAAAAGTTTCCATATAGTTTCTCAAATGGCCCTTAGTATTATTTGTCTTTTCCCATATTCCTTCCCTTACCCTTCTCTTCCATACTCACCCTCCATTCGATTTTTCACTCCAGTCTACCCCTGTCTCTCCATAACAATATATTCTATTTCCCCTTATTTGGAAGATCCTCACCACCATCCTCAGTCCCCTACTAGGTACCCAACCTCTGTAGTTATACAGACTATAGAGCACATTAGATGGACTTAATAATATGACAGTAACTCATAGAAAAATGCTAATCTCAATTGAAAATATAATCAAATGGAATTAGTGCCCATTTCTGGACTCTGCTATGCTCTGAATAGACTTTCTTGATTGCAAATTTGGAGACATGAATTTTAAGCTATTAAAACTGAAGATGATTTAATCAGAATTTTGCAGAGAAAAATATTATTGAAATAGAAATACAAAATTGCATTAATATTTAAATTATTTGATTTAAATATTGTCAGCCAGATACTCATAGAATAAGATTGAGCTATAAATGAATTCTTTTTCTTCACACAGCCTTGGTTTTTGTTTTAGTCTAAACTCAAGTCTAATTTTGCTTCCTCTTTAAGTTTGAGTGAATAACATAAGCAGTCTCTTGCTGCAGAGCTAAGGTAATTCATTTTTATGTTCTTAGGCATAATTAGCAATGAGGCAGAAATAGGGCTTCTTGAGTGGAGAGGGCAGTGATATGATTAGCTGAAGGCAGTCTGGCTACCACAGGAATAGAGAAATACATACCCTGGGTACTGTGTGAGAGTCAGAGCTGTAGAGAGAGAAGTTACAGGCTTGGGGGAAAGAAAAACATAAAAGGGAACTGATAAGCAAAATGGTGACAGGAGAGATAGATGAGCTAGCTACCCAGCCTTGGTTGGCTGGTGAGTGATTTCTAAAGAACAAGTCAGCAAGGTCACTCTTGTCTGTCCATTTCAACAGAGTGAACCATGACTTTCTGTCACTATACATCTCCCACAGTGGCAAACAAAGTTCATTGTCTCTATTCATGTGAATCAAGTCCTTTCCACATTCCTTATCAGAGCTAGGCAGAGTCCCACAAACACACCTTGGGCAATGTGAAGCAGAATTAACTTTATGTTGTGATAAAGGCACAGGTCTTGTGCTTCATGGCACCAAGTGAGAGCTTAGATAACTTCATTGGAAAGGTTCAGGGAACTATTTAATGCAGAGGGTTGTGAGTGGGGGAAACAGAGAAGAGTTGGGATGAGGTTAATAAAGTTATCATTTGAGAAAAGAGGTGGGAAATGGAAGAAAAGAAATAGAACAGTGATTTTGAGTTATCGTGTTTAGTAGAATACCAGATTTTCCTCAGCGTCATATTACTGAATAAAATCTACATTTCCCCAATGATGTGTGGTTTATTTCAGCTTCTTATGTGGGTCAGTTTATACAGCGGATACTGACCTACTCCATCCTATTTACTTATCTGCTTTATTTTTTTCACATTTAATTTTTTATTATTGCATTATAAATAGTACCATTCAAAATTTCTGCCTTCTCCGCTCCTCCCATTTCCCTCCCTCTTCCCCACTCCCCCTCCCCTTTTCCCCTCCAGTCCTAAGAGAGGGCAGGTTACCCTGCCCTGTGGGAAGCCCAAGGCCCTCTCGCCTCCATCCAGGCCTAGGAAGGTGTGAATCCAAACTGACTAGGATCCCAAAAAGCCAGTACATGCAGTAGAATCAAATCCCAGTGCCAT